>JAPQRQ010000016.1:2632483-2643226 GCA_037367365.1 Apogon talboti
TATATATGTGTGTGTGTGTGTGTGTGTGTGTGTGTGGTTTTTTTTCCTATGAATTAATCTCCAGCAGCTTGAAACATCATCAGCATGTCATCTATCTACAGCAGCATAGTTGTAAACCATGAAATAAAGATAATAATCACACTGGTCAAAAAGTGGTATTTATATGTACAGAGAAAATATCCAAATTTGAGGAGGAATGGGGAAAAGAGGCCACATTTTCAGCTGTATAAAGTACACGGCACATCAATCAGTGTGTCGTTGACTGCTAAATTCCTATTGGTTGGTAAAACGGGTCATAGCAGCAGTCAGACTGCGAGATAGTTGTCCTAAATTTCTCAGATTGTCTTTGTCTTTTGTAAGACCAGGTAGGACAATGACCACCTGTGAAACTGTCTCACTGCAGAGGAGGATCACGTTAATTTTAGCCATCACCAAGGGTATTGTTATGTTGTGGCATCTTTTGTTTGAGACCGGCCAAAATCACTGAGTGCATACCAGGCTTTAGTCTTTACATGAGGATAATGAGATTTGCATATTGAATAAACAAACAGACTAGTCTTACCTCGATTTTATTGGAAACTACTCTCCTATCTAAAGCTTCTTTCAAGTCCACAATTTCTGCTTGCATCTTAGAGTTTTGCTCCCTGGTTTCTTCCCTTTCGACACAGGCAGCATTGTACTTAGCCTGGAAGAGACATTTGATCATAATGACTATGCCATGACAGATTAAACATTAAGTGTATGTCCAGTAAAGCAGTAGAATAGATGGAAGTGTTCATTACAGTGACATCCTTGACATCTCCAGTCAGGTGAGTTATGGTCTGGCCCTTCTGGGTCAGCTCACTGCGCAGGTCTCGGGTTTGGTTTATCAGATCTAAAACAACATCCTGTCAAACAACACAGATGTTCAGATGACAAGACATAACCTACAAATATAACCGAAGAAATTCCGTATCAAGAAGAACTGTTCTATTGGGCTTACTTTGTCTTGTTCGATCTTCTGCTCCAGACCTTTGGTGGCTTCACTGGCAGAGGTCAGGCTTCGCTCGAGATTGACAAGTTTCGATGCCTTCAACATAAAAATGCCAAAAAAAAAAAAAAAAAAGTTTACCTACCAGGCTGACATTGTGATAAGCCAAATCTGAATATACTGAAAAATTCTCTGGACTGACCTGTTGTTGATTTTGTACTGTCAGTTCAGAGATTTGTTTCTTAAGCTGTTTATTCCGCTCCACTGTTTCAATAAGTTCCCTGATGGAGAAAATGAAGGTCAATTAAGGTAATGTAAGAATTAATATTACATGTTTTATGCAATTAATTGAGATTAAAACAGACAAACAGGTAAAAGCTCACTTTGATGCACTTTCTTTGTTTTCTCTTAACTGGGAACTCAGGGTGTTCGTATGCTCTTGCTCAGTTTGTAAAGCATTGTTCAATTCCTACAAATGGAAAAAAAGTCATTAAAATATTAAAATATCAGCCTGTATTTGAGGGACATATAAACGTTGGGATTACTCACTGTGACCTGTGCCTTCATTTCATCAGTTTCCTGCTGTTTGTCCTGTAGCTGCTGTCTGGCCTGATCAGCCTCAAACTTCGCCTCAGCTTGCAGCTGGTCAAAAGAATCCTGAAGTGTCCGATGCTGCTCCAGAAGCTGCTCCCACTCCAACCTGGAATCAGGATATGGTTGAAGACACACAAACACATGAGGACAAACAGATTCACGAACACAAGAAGCAAGGCGGGACAAGGCTTACCGGACTTCATCGAGTTGGAGCTGAGTGCTGATCAGACTGTTGGAGAGCTGGCTCGTTTCTCTCTGCTTCTCACTCTGACTGTCCCTGAGCTCGTCCTTCACTGCTGCCAGCTCCTTATCCGAAGACTGCAGCAGCAGATGTAGATCACGGATCTCATTCCTCAGAACTGAAAGTAGGATAAATGATTTATTACTGGCTTACATCCAAACACAACCTCAATCTGACAAATACTGTGAAAAATAGATTAATAACATCAAGGGTTTAAAACAGCTTCGTAGCAGTCCTTATTAACAGTCATACTCTCTGCAGCTTGTTTTTCAGTCTGAGCACTCTGTTGCAGGTTGTCGATAGTTTCTTGGAGGTCGAGCTGTTCTTTATTCCTGTTTGCTCGTTCAGTAGAAAGTTGCTGCGTAAAGTAAAGAAAAGGTATGTGTTATATTTACACAAAGAAGAATCAGAATTTACATTCCCTGCAACAAAATTGTAGATGTGGATTTTTTCCCCCCTTAAATATTGCTTTTTAAACAGTCAAACCAGACTTTTCTTCAGATTATATGCTGCCATTAAAAAAGTTTCAAAACAATATCTTAACTAACCTTTCACACAGTTTTTTCTAAATATTATTTTTTCCTGACATTTCTCTCAATGTTGAGTGGTATTGTTTCATGTAAATGAAATCTATTGGACATAAATTCCATAGTGAAGAGTAAAAGTTGTGGTTGTTGTTCTACTTTTATACCCTTTTGTATCAGGGACACAAAAATCTTCATTATAAAAAAATAAATGAACTGTTTTAAGATCTTTAAGGTCTTCTTCAAAATATTGTTTAATTAATTAAATGAAACCACTGTGAATACAACAAAAGAGATTAATATTGTCAATAGCCGGAGCCAGTCAACAAAACTAACATTGGATGATATATCTGTGTGTTCCTAGTTACAACAATCTTGAATAGAAGTGCTTGACAGAAATGTGAGATTATTTACTTTATACTTTTTAAACAGTGACTGGCAAATTAGACCCACAAATGAAAAAATTTGGATGGACTACAAGAGGAAAACATGACAGCTATGTTAAACCTTCCAACTGTCAGATCCTTTAAATCTAATATTGTGTGAAATGTAAAGGTGAGGTGATGGTCTACCTCATCCTTTTGTTTGGACTCCTGTGACATCACGTTGATCTGTTCTTCAAGCTTTGCGATTTCCTGCAGCAGCTTGTTGTTCTTTAGCTCTGCCTCATCCAGCTGTGTCTGGACATGACCAGCTTGCTCCTGTTTCCAAAAATACAAAACAATGCAGGGTAAGGATAACACTGTGTGGCTTTTAGTACACACAAAGGATAAGCCACATTTCTGTACCTGCACTTGACACAGCTCTTCGGTTAAGGCCATCTCTGTCATGCCTGACGGAGGCAGCTCAGACCAAATATCATTCTCTTTATTTTCTGTGCCATTCAAATGTTCTGGACTGGACAGAGGCACCAACCGAGACCGCAAATTGTATGCTTTGGTGGGTGTAGTGAGAATCTGGTATGACAGAAAGATGAAAAATAATGACACACTGCTCCATTAATAATCACCCATGAATAAATATTTAATTCAGGAGGAAATAAAGATGCTGATTTTTGTCTTCTTCACATGTATATTTGAAAATGGAAAAGACAAAAGGCAATTCCCCTCACCTTTATAGTTTCAACATGAATTCTGTTGAGCTCAGAGACCTCCTTGTTTTTGTAAGCCTTCGTTGCTTCCAAAATCTTTTCCAAATGCTTGTTGGACTTGTCGAGATATCTTTTTTCTGATTCCAGCTGAGACATCTGTTTCCTAGGAAGTAAAGTACCAAAATAAAACAGTTGTCGTCACTGCAACCTTTACCTGCAATGTCCTAAAACTGTTTAATTTGTCACAAATGTTTGGTTCAAGGGCAGCATAAGACACTGCTCCTTTTTCTTGTGATTCTTTTGATTATCACTATATCAGTGTACTGGGTTCTAATGCACCACACAGTTAGTAGGTATTGAGACCATAGTTCTAACCACTAACCACTAATTCTAAAACTATAATATAAAAACAGATGCATTTGGTATGTTCTCAGAGGTGATCACTTGCATTTTCTGGACTTGTAGCTATTTTTGAAATTTCATGATGACCAAAAATCTTCAGATGTTCAATTCAATGCAACATCTGTTAAGGATATTGCTTGAAGAATAAAACATTTCTCGTGAAAAACTGTTATTAAGCGCTCTTCTTACTTGGTGACATCTTTGTACTCCTCAAAGGCGTGAAGGGCAGCTGTGAGGTCAGACTGTTTCTGAAGAAATTGAGCCTTTAGCTTCTCAATTGTAGCAGCAGATGCAGCATCTACAGCCACTGGGGTAGTGGAGGCTGTAGGAGATGAGGAACAACACAAGATAATTAAAAATGGACTTAATATTTCTGTTTCTCTGATGATGACCTTGGTGGAATTTAAACCAGTATATGACTTTCATCATAATTTTTTTTTTTCAAATTTGTAAAACCCCAGTGATAGCCTAATTATCACTAAACCATTGGTCTTTCTGTGCTTACGCACATGAATCATTTCCCTCACTGTGAATAATTTCGAAGATGACTCCATCATAAACACAGTCCGCTTGTTTACATAACAAACCCAAACGTCACTCGGGCTTTTTCAAAAATTTTGTTGCCAAGTGCATTGTGGGAATGGGAATTCCACGCAGCAGCAATTTCGCTGTCTCTTTGTGAGTGCTGAACCCAAATGTGGCCTTTACTTCCATCCATCGACTATACTAATTCTTTAAAACAACCCTGGTGGACTGTGTAATTTTACGTTGTGGCGATCTGGCTCATTTTCTTGCCAAATCTGTGACAAACCACTTGCGCTTCCCACAATGCACTTCGCAACAAAATTTCTGAAAAGGCCTGAGTGACGCTTCAGTTTGTTATGTAAACAAGCAGACTGTGTTTCTGATTGAGACATCTTCGAAATTGTTCACCATGAGGGAAGTGATGCAGGTGCGTAAGCATGGAACGACTAATGGATTAGTGATAATTAGGATATCACTGGGGTTTTACACATTTGAAAAAAAAAAATTGTGATGAAAGTCATACAATGGTTTAACTTACTCTCTATGGGCTTTTCTGATTCCAAGGCCTTCTGAAAGGTTTCTTCCAGTTCAGCAGCTATTTGAGCTACAGCCTCTTGAGAGTTTGTTACTGACTCAAGGGAGCGCAGCAGACGGTTCTCCTCTCTGAGGCTGTAATTCTCTGCTGCGTACCGAGTCATCTTTGGGTGATGTTCAACCTGGAAAAAGCAGAAGGGAATAAAAAATACTGGAAGCCAAGATTTGAGCAAAATGTTCTGAGCTTTACATGCATTACAACAAAAATAAAGCAAAAAAAGAGGAACCTAAAATTTCAGTTTTGAGTAGATTCCTGTAACAGAAAACTATGTTTAGTGTTGGAGGAAAGAGATGTATTAACTATTTAGGTTCGAAATGTGCTTGTGATGTGATTTTAAACACAGTATTTTGTACCTGATCTCTTAAAATCTTAATTTCTTCTTTCAGTTGGTCGATATGGGCCTGAAACTCCGAGTCAGTCAGTGAAATCTGTCCTGCTTTCAGTTTTTTCTCAAGCCGAGAGATGTGGTCCTCTCGGAACCTGACAATCATACGGCTGGAGTGGATGAACTTGTCTTTTTGGGTCCAAGCCTCCTCGAGCTGTGCCACCTTCTCATGTAGCACCTAAGTGTAGTCAAACACCACTGTAAGGTTTTCTGGAAATACTTTGCCTTCGACACAAATCAGGTCTACTTGGGAGCACATACCCTCTTCTCCTCTTCTCGCCTCTTCCACAAACGAACAGCAGCCATAAACTTTGCTTTATATGAGACATTATGTTGAATTTCAATGGATCGACCTAATAAGGAAAAATGTGTTACAATTTGCAACAAACCAAGTAAAACTACACTTGAATTTAAATATTGAGCTTTGCATTGAGCACAGGAAAGTAAACGTTTGATATGAATAAATCCTTCAGAAGATATTAGAGGAAATTCTTTAAAAGGTATTTTTAAAGGTTAACATATTTTGGATCTCAGTATTCTGTAGTTACCCATGGGCAGCTCAGGCCCTCCTGGTGCTGCATCTCTTCCACAGTCCAGTGTTTGAGAAGCAAGCGCCTGTGCAAGCTGCTCCTTCAGCTTCTTCACCTCAGCCTGCAACTGCCTCACATTTCCTTGTGTGTCTTCATTGATAATGGCCTGAAAAATGCATAGAATAGTAGAAATAAGAATAAGTATGTTCTAATCTTTTAAATAATCAAAATATGATTCATCTTGGTCTATTGTATTGCATTGTGTAGATGTTTACAGATACCTTATTCTTGATCAGCTTTGCTCTCTGGGCAAAGTGTAAGGTGGACAATGTTTCCCCAAAACACTTTGAACCAGGATGAACATTAGCTATGATGTAAGTCTTTGCATTTCCTCCAAGAGAGTCCTGAAATGACAATAACATTTCAATAAGCAAATCCATCTGACTACTTCATCATTATGAAATGTTGACAATTTTAGTTTCTCTTATATATTTTACATTTGTAAATAAGACCCTACAAAATAAATAAAACTGTTGCTCTGCCGAATAAATAAATGTCTAAGAAAAAATTTCAGAGACTATAAACAAAACACAATCTGCTTCTGAACAAAATATATATGGCATGGACAGTCACTCACCCTTAACAAGAAGGTAAGTTTTGAATCTCTGTAGCAGATGTGGCGGTTCTTCCCATTGGACACATCAACCAGTGCCATGATCACCTGACCGAGGCACATGAGGGAGCGATTGATACTGCTGGCCTCCTGATTGACAAATAAGGCAAACAGTGATGAGTAAAAAAAACAAAAAAATAAACAGAAATATAATAATACCTAATGAGCAACATTCAGGGATGTATCTTCACCTTGAGCCTGGAGCCCTCTGTGTGTGTGTCTTTTTGCCTCTCAGACCCTGCCAGGTCCACCAGGTTCAGCTGAGACATTCGGATGTTCACCACATCATTGACAGACTCTTTAGACTCCAAAGTCATGGTGAACACGGCATGAGATCTTGACGACTCACGATTCATGGAGGTGGAGGCCACTCGTCGATTACGCCATCCCATAGACAGCACCTAAATGGCAATCAAAAGACAAACATCAAGTACAAGGGCAAACAAAATTTAAGCAAGTCATACCCACTGAAAAAAATTGGCAGCCTAATTAAATAATACTTACCAATACTAATTGATTTGAACAAAGATTTTATGATGAAACTAGATAAAAGAAAACAGTCTATAGGAACAAGCCATTTATTTTACCTGGTAGGCTTCTGCAGCAGAGTTGACAAACTTCTCCACGGCTCCCTCAACAAACACACCCTTCTTGATGTTCTCCCTGACAAAAAGGCTGGCCGAGGCAGTATCCAGGAGGTCATAAATTTGTTCATTGTAAATTTCAATAAACGAACACTTGCAAAGGAAACTCTTGGCCTGGGCAGACTGATATGGAAAGAACACACAAAGTGATAAAGTCATGAGATAACATACTAAAAACTATTATTGGTTATCTTAATTTAGAGCATATTTAGAGAGACAGCTTACTTTTTCCACTTCTCTGTTTATGAGAAAAAACAGGTACTCAAAACTTCGAGGAATAACCCCTCGTAGTTCGTCTGTGAAGTTATCCAATTCAGATGGTCCTGAAGAGAGAAAAAAGTGTCAATGTGATGATATTATTTGAACTTGACAGTTAATTAGCAAATATAAATGAATTATATTCTCACCAAGCATGGTGAACGTCTTCCCTGAGCCAGTCTGTCCACTGCAAAAGCAAGACGAGCTTGTTAAGTTCTAAAATTCTTTACATAACCCCTTTATGGTGCAGAGTGTTTGGGCAATAGTAAGTTCTTGAAATTATATTTTGTATAAAAGCTAATTTGTTAAGACTACTTACTATGCAAAAATTGTACCATTATATCCATTCATGCAAGATTCGACAATATTCTTGGCCACACTGGAAAATACAGAGTCCTGTTGGAGAGTGACAAGTAAGTTCACATTCACTGAAAAACAATGTATCCATCACTGGAAATCCGGTTTTTATACACAACTAAAGCTTGTTTTATGTTATTAGTGAAACAACCGTAATACCTCACCTGGGATGTGTCCATGTCAGCAACATGGTCATAGGTGAAGGTTCGTGGTTCAGGCTTTGAGAGCAGTCGAATTGTGTTGGGTGAAGTAACCGTGAGACATAGACTCTGATCTCCATCTGTGGTCAGCCCAGTGCCCTGGGTCAGAGGTCGCACTCGCACAAAAACTTTAATGGAATCACTGTCACTGCTAAAAGACCAGAAAATAACATTTAGATCTGTAAGAAAGAAAATCCCAAGTCAAGCCTCCCAAACTCCATGATTCAAACTACAATCAGCATATCCCCAGAGAAAAGGCAAACACCTTCCATGTACTGTAGCTGTTTTATGGTAGTCACTCAGATCACACAGACATTGGCATTGTCTTTTCTTGGGCTGGGAAATAAAATAATATCTATTATGACAAATTTCCTTGAAGACCAGTGGCTATGTTTACCATGATCAATTCTAATATTGTTAGGCTACTTTTTAGTTTTTTATTGGTTTATTCTCTTTACATTGTCAAATAAAAGGCATTTTTCATTCTTTCTCAGTTATAGAAACAGGAAGATTTGCCCAAACCCCTGAAGAAAACAGACTTTGTGTACTGTGTGATCTGCGGGAAGTGGAAAATGAATCCCATTTTCTTTTGTATTGTCCTCTATATGATGAACTGAGAGCCTCTTTGTTTAATAAGATGTTTATTTGTAACTCTGATATGTTCTGGAGCACTGATGGCAACAAGATGAAATGGTTGTTAAGTTCAAATGTATATAAATTAGCAGTATTTGTTTATAAAGCCTGGAAAAAGCGGCAGATGTGTTTGTTTAAATAGGTCAGTACACTGCTGTGTTTGTATTTGTTGTGCCTACTGTCTGGCATGTTGTTTTTGGGTTCTACTTTTTTGGTGTCTTATAAGCCCATATAAGGGCTGGGCATATTCTTCTTTTTTTCATATTCTCTTTATATGCAAGACACAATAATAAAAATTCATTCATTCATATACATATTATAATACACAATTATTTGCACTCATTTTCTTTACATTAAAATCAGGCACTACAGATGAGTTTTTATCTTGTCGTGTCTATGATTTCACACTTGTCAATACACTCTTTACATTGTTCACCCTGTTGTTTCTTCTTACAAAATAAAACCACAACTGATCATGTAATTTCTCCAACTTTCACTCAGGACCAAAAATCAGCCATTAAAGTTTAATAATCATTTGACATTAAGGTGATAGTTAACGGATACGAGCATTTCATCGCAACTATTTTAACTATATCACCCAACTCTAGTCTCATCTGAATCATTTTAATGCATACACATATTTCCTACAGAGTTTACAAAGCGTCCATCTGTACAGTCAACGTGAACAGCATAGAGTTACAGTAAGTGTGTTTGTGTTTAAGGCACGTCTTAAAGACTCATTACCTGGCAGTATGATGCGTTGAATCCAGAGATCCTGTAAACAAATTCACAAGATTATAAAATCTTTATCACTTTTACTGTTGCATATTTTGGCCTGCTTAAGATGCTAAACTCAGAGAGAGAATATTATTACCTATGGTGCTATGAGAGGTAAAGTCAGTAAATCTATAAAGGACACATGCCTACATTTATGCAAAGAAAAAGTGAAGTTAGCGTCACTTGCTTCCAACATGTATTTTAACTAGCATGCTAAAGCTAACGTTACCAAACAACAGCAGATATGACAATTTACGTGTTTGGTTACCTACTACATGCGAAGAGCTGACAATGCATTAGTTTGCTAACCGAGTCAATATTTATACCTTTTCCGCCTGGAATCATTTTTGACCACGTATAAAATCCGTCGTTATATGGTAAATATGCTTTTCTTCATAGCAGGTCCAGAACGATAAATTAGCAGTCGGTCAGACGAAGGACGAACTGTTTACATCCTTCGAAATTGGCGGGCAGCAAAGGCTCTGCTTCTTCTTCTTCTGTGGTTTTTAGTAAGAAACTGAAATCTACACACTGCCCTCTAGTGTAATGTGGTATAAATGCCCATAATATAGAATTGTGATAGCTATATCAAAGCATAGATCTATCCTTTACATCTTGATGTCCTGGATGAGTAAAAGTAAAAAAAAAAATAAAAAAAAATGACAAACTAACATTAAACCATGAATCATATCAGCATTAACCGGTCTCTATAAAAACACTTTGGCAAGTAAGTAAACTTTATTTCTTTTCACAGATAAAATTTCAAAGTGTTTTACAATAAAAGTGCAGAGTGGCATAAAACATAAATATGATTATTAAAATGACATATTAAAAGACATAATATTGGAATTACATACTATTTGTATTTTTTTACTAATTTTTTACACATAAAGTTATTATTGTTTTTATATTTTTTTCTATCTCTTATGTTAGTCCTTACTTTTTTAGATTGTTTTCTCTGTGTTGCTGTAACACTGCAATTCCCCTCTTTGTGGGACTAATAAAGGATTATTTATTGATTTATTGAGGACTGATTTTTTTTAAACAAATGAGCATATTTATTTTGTATTTCTATACAATACTGTTTTGAGAATAAAAACTGGAGATTCACTCATGGTTGACTCGAATGCCATTTTTACAAGTATCTAGAGAAAAAAAATCATAATGAATCCAGAAAGAAAATAAGAGGACAAATTAACGAAAAAAAAAAACTCATACAATTTGTCATTCTTTATTTGTCGGGGTCAAATAGAAACAGAAGTATGTTCGCAACTGATGCTGATAACACACTATCTTTCTATTAAAATAATCTTTGAAATGGGTCATTCATTTCCACTGCGACACA
>JAPQRQ010000016.1:2699696-2722850 GCA_037367365.1 Apogon talboti
TCCGATAACACACTAAGGTTTAGATGTTGAATTTCAGAGTATTTCTATGAGTGGACTATAAAGGGTTAAAGTGATTATTTAGGTAGGGCCTATAATGAGGGTGAGTGGTCTGCTTGTACCTTGTCCCATGTGTGAGATGGCCTCCAGCTGTCTGTGTGTCGTGGCTTTGGCGATGGCCTCTGGCAGCTCCAGAGGGAAAGGCAACACATCCCTGCAGAAATCCAAAAACAAAGGAGTGAAAAATTGAACTGAACAACCCATGAGTTACCCCAGTGACGTCAGTACGCCTAGAACCATACAGACATCTGATGTGGACACCCACGTGTGATTGTTATACATCCAGTTTCAAAGCCACAGGCATTACTCTGCTGCCAACAGCCCGCCGTCTTCTGGGAAGTAAAGCCTCTCTACAGCATTTTGGAACATGACGGCAGGGACTTCCTCCTGAGCCATATGAGTATTAGAGAGGTCAGGCTTGGATGTGGGGTCAGGAGGCGCTCTGTTTATCCCAAAGATGCTGAGTGGAGTCAAAGCCAGGGCTGTCCTTTTTTTAAAAATAGATTTATTTGATCACATTCCAACAGTTTAACCCATACAGACCCAAACATCCACCACTGAACCAAACCACTGATCTAAACTGTTTATTTTTTTTTTCATTTGTATTTTAGTGTCATTTTCACAATGATATAATTCGAATAAACACAGGACACTTGGAGCCATAAACAAAAAGTCTCTAGAGTCAACAAGTTGTCCTTGAGTGTCCATCTTCAATAATGTACTTGTGACAAATTATGAGCACAAAAATAAAAAATAAAAATAAAATAGGAACACAAACATAATAACTAAAAATTGTAGCTTTGAACCAGGGTGTGTCATGTCTTTCTGATTGGTATTTCTTATACAAAACCTTGTTTACCATACATGTCAAAAGTACAAGTCCTAAACAAAATCACTTCTATATTGTCTAACGTACTGTAACCATCCTTCACAGACATTATTAAATTTATCACATTCTTTGAACTGTGGTAAAGGTAAATATCAATTCTTTTTCCCCATTTATTTGTAGACCTTCCTTACTTTAAATACTTAACTTTATCTCTCTCTCCTAATAATTTGGTAGCTCTTAAATAAAATCTGACCTATGTTTTTTAATGTATATCAACCAATTGCTCCACACTTTATTAAAATTATCTACTTCTAATCTAATTGACTCTCTATGCTTTTAATGTAATTTTATGTGTTGATCTTCACAGCTTCACCAGCGTTGAACTCGAGGAATAATTTCGCGGAGGCAAAAATAATCATGAGTTCTTACTGCTCTTTTATTGAACATTTTTCAACGTGACCGTTCACTTTGTCCTCTAGAACTGTGGTACGAACTTTGACCTCTGCTGGAGAAAAAAAACAACAAGTCCGCGACTTGCGCCCCACTGTGGTGAAAACAATAATTACACCTCATTAACACAGCAACCACATATACACATATTATAACAACTGAATACATTAAATAAAAGAGTATCTCTTAACATTATGCCTTTGTAAAGCACTTTGAACTGCCTTGTGCATGAATGGTGCTATATAAATAAATTTGCCTTGCCTTGCCTTCAGGGTAAAAATTGTCAACCAGTTTATTTATTGAATAAATAATTAAACTTCTAAATTATTTACCTACTCAATTGTATTAGTTTCAGTAGAAACAAATGTTACTATATATAACCAAATAGACTTTGATTATCCAAGTTCAATAATGAAGTTCCCTTGAGAGATCTGTCCAATGTCCCTGTGGTCCACCTCTGTGGTCTTGAACAGATAAGACAACCTTCAAGAGGATGAAGGACAGTTTCAGTGACTTCTGTGCTGCAGGTCTAGGAGCTGGATGGAAGGTATCTACAGACCTACAGTATTTGAGGCCCGCTGCACAGACTCAACCAGGAAATCCAGCCATTTCCTGACGGCTCTTGGAGTTACCAGGTCCAGACAGAAGAGGGCAGTGAAGGACATGGATCAAGAGGCAGAACAGGAACGCTTCTGCCTTTGGCTGTAAGAAAGAATCAAAGATGTGAAAGCAATATATCTTCTGCCAACCGTCCAGTCCATTACAAGACTGTGAAAAGACTGAAAGACTCCAGTGTGACCTGTCACATTAAAACACAATGAGTCAGAAGTCACAGAGGTTTTAATCCCAGACTAACACCAGACAATACGATTTGACAAACATTCAGAATCTTTGAGTCTCTGTGTTTTTGTGTATGAAATAATATTTCACATATAAAAATTGACCATGTATAAAGTTTATTCTTCTTTAGCCTGTTATTACTGGTACTTGAGCTTTCTCTTTTCGGTACAGTAATGTAATCAAATATGAAAGAAACAAACATTTTAGAGTGTTTATGAATTGAAATGAAAAGGAGTAATTAGCCTCTTGTTGCCATAGTACTGTGGTGATATATGGCATATACTTCAATGCATTCTTTTGTGCATTTTGCTACCACAGTACTGTGGCAATTGATGGAAGAAACAACAAATTAGTGATAGAACATTAGGACATTGTTCTAAATGCTCTGTATGTTGTTGTTTTATGGTGTTCTTTGCTCTGTGCAGTCAGTGAGATTGAGGCTGGAGAAGGCGCTACATCCATGCCAATCACGGATACTGCTATGATGTAACTGTTACGATGTAACAGTTCCAGTTCATGATTGGCTCTAGTACAAATGCTAACATTTAATTGGCTCTGTGGCAATAGACAAACCAATTTTTGTGTCACAGGACTGTGGCAGTAGCCATTGCCTAACTAATATTATTTTTAATTGATAATATACAATACAGTGTTCAGATATCTGTGATTTTATGTACAAATAAACCACGGAACAGTCACCATAAATGTATAAAACATACCAGGCTATCTTCCACATGGACAAGAAGAAAAGTTAAGTTTGGCTACAGCAGCTGTTTAACCCATAAAGACCCAAAGATCTTCCACCGACCAAAACCATCTACTGATCTAAACTGTCTAATACCTGTTAACCCACTAATCCTATCAATGCATGTAAATAATTGGTGTAAAATGCTGTTTGTCATCTTTTCATGGCCATCAGATATAATCCATTTGGATGTTCAGAGGCTCCGTAGTGAAAGTGAAAGTAAACCCATGTACTTTAACAAATGACAGTGGATGGAGACACTTGTTTTTACATTCAGTTATTGATGTCTTTGCTGAAAAAGTCACTGTTTCTTCAGTTTTCTCTGTTTCTGATATAACAATCATCAACTTTAATCTGAGCTTTGATGAACATCTACATGATCAGTAATTAAATGTAGAAAAATACATAATTTTCTTTGAAAACCTGTGATAAATCACTGAAGACAAGTTAGATCTAGAGAAATTTTCATTTTGGAACTGCCACAAAAGTAGCACTTTGGGTTAACAAATAAAACATTACTTAACTGTGTACAGTTCAGAATATATAGGCCTACACATACCACCCTCCCACTAATCTTAAGGATTATTTTTCACCAAACAGCACCAATGCTTAGAGAATTCCTCAAACACACATGAAACAAAATAAGCAAAATCAGCACGGCAAAACCATATGTACTGGTGGCAAAGACATTTAGAAGCAAAGAAATGAAACTATTGTGTTTCTGACAAATTTCAATTCAATCATAGATAAAGGTTTAATGCTATGCACTGCTGTTACCATTGAATAAATATTAGCTTTCTGTAAGTTCTTTTGGCAGTAAGAAAGAGTACAGACCAGGGCTACTCAAAAATACTTTTGCATGGGCCAAATTATCGCAATGCTACGGACTGTGGGCCGGACCCCTGTAGTATTACTCCAGATACTTGGATGTACAATTGACACATATTTTTATTAAGAAAAGTAAAAGTAGAATGGAAACAAATACAGGCATTTGAATAATAAAAGAATAATAATACACACCTGTGTGTTCATTTTAATCAATCAAAATTGTGAAAACGAACATTCTCAGTCACTCAATAAAACTTCACCACCATGTGCATCTGTACTTCTAAATGATTTGACCTTTTCTAAATTCACAAATGCTGCCAAAGCATATCAATTAAAAACAGAACAACTTTGTGCATATAAATCCAGCATCACCCTATCATTTCTACAGAGTCATCAAACTGGAGTGAAACCCAGAGGCATCTGTTCAGGTCTGAGTCCAGCTGTAAGAGCGCATGTGCAGAAAGTGCACACACACACACACACACACACACACACACACACACACACACACACACACACCAAACTGAACATCAGCAGTAAACGACAGAATCTCCGTCTTATTTCCTTGTTCCCGGTCGGAATAATGATTCCACCACCGTGGTCATAGTCACTTTAATTCTACCTCCATCAGTGAAGGGCTGTTTGTGATCGACCAGGATGTGAACCATTTTAAATGATTCCTCTGATGAAGCGTTGGCTTCTTGGTGGATTTACTGAACATGGACTGTTGTTTTTGGAGTGTAGTTTTCCGCTCTTTTACCTTCTCTTTACGGAGGCTGGTTCCCACCGGCACCTGGCTCATCCTGCTTCCCCCGGGTGCCGCCCCTCTACCAATGACAGGCAGTAAACCAGTGCAAAACTTTGATTGACAGCTAGTTGACTGTTTCATCTCAGGAGGGGGGGCAGGACACTTGTAATTTTGATTGGGTGGAAATTTAGACTGTTCTACCAAGTGACAAATTAACTTTGTGTTGTTATATTATTGACTCCTTAGCGAGGTACTGGAAAGGGCCTCGAGCAATGTGTTGGAGACACCTGGGCCCTGTTCCAGAAAGCAGGTTCAACAAACTCTGAGTCAACTTCTAAACTCTGAGTTGACTTACTCTGAGCTGAGGAAGTCTGAGTATCCGGTTCTAGAAAAGCAGCTTCGAATTAGTTCAATCGACTCTGAGTATGTTTACTCAGCATTAGGCACGTTCCCAAACCACAATAAAAAGCCATTGTTAATCTGTATCTCCCCGAACTGCTAGTTTATAAAGGTATCAAGCACCTGTGACCTTTATAACGACTCTTCAGGACTGGTTTCTCTTTCTAACCACAGGCTTAGACATGAACATTTTGGTCTCAGTCAGTTCCTTATTTCTGCTTATTGTAAGCTACTCCTTAGGACATGAACTCTCGATTCTAAGAATTCAACGGTCACAAGGTAGCTTAGAGATCATACATCCTGTCTGAGGTTGTCTCACTTAGCAGGTGTCTTAGCAACAGCATCATATGTCATATCAACCAATCACATGTAAGCTTAACGCAAACTGCTATAAAAGTAACTGACACCCTGGTGGGGTCAGAACTCACTGTTTAGACAGGGCGAAGCTCTGTCTTACTGTTTGTTCTCCGTGGACGTAATAAATTCCTGACTGCTTCATCCTAACTGTCCATGTCCATGTCCATTCCAACATAAAAAAATTGCCACCACAACTTCATCAATGGAGCCCCGATACCTGGATTTACCATGGCAACCACTGACATCAAGAGTGCCAGTTATTTCACTCCACTCAAACAAGAGATTCTAATTCAAGCACAGGGGGAATACGAAGCGGTATTCTATAGAAAAGGCAACACTGCTGCTGCTGCTAAGGAGAGAGAAGCATCATGGGAAAAAAACTGAAGCCCGGGTCAATATGTAAGTTGGAACACACTAGTCCATTCACTTAATAGCTTATTTTACTTAATTTTAAACTGCAACAATGCAAGAATCCAATAATGTTAAAACATTATTGGATTGAACAAAAGTGGTGTATAAAATAAAATCTGAAATCTGGGCCGCTGTGGCTCACTTGGTAGAGCAGGTCATCCAATGACTGAAGGGTCGGCAGTTCAAATCCTGGCTCCAACTGTCCACATGTCGAAGTGCCCTTGGGCAAGACACTGAACCCTAATTTGCTCCCAGTGGAGCCTGGCAGCGCCTTACATGGCAGCAGTGTGGTGGGTGAATGAGAGGTGTTGTAAAGCACTTTGGGCACCATGAAGGTGTGCAAAAAGTGCTATGTAAGTCCATTTACCATTTGTTTTCAGGTCCAATCCCACTGGAGAAAAATACACACAAAGGAAACTGAATATGAAATATAAAAACATTATTCAGAAAGGTAATGGCATATTATCCTAGGCTTTGATCGTACGTCATTTATACCTGTGTTACACTGGCTAATATACAAGGTAAAAAAATCAGTGGCTATTTAAGCCCCCAAAGTCATGATACGAGGGAAGATGCATGTTGGATTTTACTCAACAGCTTTTTAATATAAAGAACAGCTCTCATAACACCTCGTGGTTAGAACATATTATTCCACTGGCGCTCCCTAATGACATCATAAACAATGTACGGCAGTCACACATGGCCAACAGGCTAGATCTCACAACATCTCCCCCTTTTAAAGAAATAAACACTGTAATAAACAATGGAAGACAGTGTACTTATTACTAAGGATCAGACAGCAAAAAAACCCTAAATTAACATTCCCCTTTTGTCCTTCTGCAGTCCTAGGTTCCTGTGAGAAAAAAAAAGAAAAGAAAGAACAAACGCTCACACAGACCTAATTGGACAATGTTAAGTGTCAACTTTCAGTCTTTAAATCTAAGAGGGAACCTCCTGGCCAGTTGAAGTCACTCTCCAAGGGGTAGCAGGCTGGAGAGGAGACTCTATGGTGGGACCAGGCGATGGCTGGCTTGGTGATGGCACCTGTGGAGTAGCCACCACTGCAGTAGGGGAAGTGCAATCCTGCCGTGGTGGGGCAGGCTGCTGTTGCTCTGCTGGGTTGACTGCCTCAGGAACAGCCTAAAAGTGTCGTCAGTCGCACCGAGTCACTTTATCATTGTCCATTTCCACCACGTAGGCTTTTCGGCTCCTTAGACTTGGACATGACCCTGGCAGGTGTTTCCCAGCCCTTGTCTCTGCTGAGCTTCACCCTAACAGCTCGAGCGGGCCACAGCTCAGGGAGTGGACAAACTGTTGCTATAGAAGAGCCTATATGCTTCCTTTGCTGCAGTGTCCCTCTGGTTGACAAGGTCCTGGTTGTCTGGACGTGGCAGTAACGTCTTTTCGAGTACTGGGACAGTGGTGCAGATTTGTCCTCCAGTCATCAACTGGGCTGGGCTTGCTCCGGTTGCAGCAATTGGTGTCAAACGATAACACATCAAGGCTAGGCAGGGGTCAGGCTGGCTGAGGATGTGTTTAGCTGTTCGGACGGCTCTCTCGGCTGCCTTGTTTGCCTGAGGGTAGTGGGGACTGGAGGTTATGTGCAAGAAACCATACCTCTCTTTAAAGTCTTGGAACTCCTTGAACGAAAACTGCACTCGTTGCGTTGTCACTATAGTGTTCACATATGCTTTAACCTAACCATCTGTGTCCGACGTCATCTTACCATCTCTGTCCAGGGGGTGCCTTGAGACCGTGTTGGCCACCGCCAGCTGCTTGCCTGGAACATGCTCAGCAGCAACGTGATATCATGAATTAGCGTTAATTCAGTATATACGCCAATTAAAAGTGGCATGTATCTTAACACTAATGGATGCATTTTAAGATTTATGCGTGTATTTGAACACTGCGCCAAATGACATTCACCGCAGCTTAAGGTTAGGGTGCTGTTTCATTTAGGTTTAGGGTTAGGGCTAGGGTTAGGGTTAGGGGAACTGGAAACAGAGGCATAAATAGACCCGCAATCAAACGGCATCCACTGACATGCAAAAAATCGCAAATGTGTTCCTATAGCACGCCAACCAGCACCGAACTGGCATGTCATACAACGCATTTTCATGAGATCAGTCTGCCAGCAGTGACATTAAAGCACATGAGGTGCATGAGCAGTTGCAGACGCCTCAGTGGAGCTTTGTCAAGGTCATATGTATTGATTAGTGGCACCAAAGGTTTATGGTCTGTTTGGAGACTGACACAGCCCATACCTTGGATGTAACGGGCAAAGTGCTCACAGACCCACACAATCGCCAAGCATTCTTTGTCAGTCTGAGAGTACCTTTTTTCTGCGTCTGTGAGAGTCCAGGAACAGACGGCGACAGGCCGCAGCTCACCATCATAGTCCTGCAGCAGTGCAGCACCCAGTGTGCAACTGCTGGTGTCTGAGGCTGACCACTGTCGGCTGGCCTGCGTCGTAGTGACTAAGTGCTGGTGCGGTCGCAAGCATGATCTTAGCTTCGTTGAAGGCCTGCTCTTGAGGCCTGCCCCAGATCCATGCACTCACCTTTTTGAGCAGCTCTGTGATCGGGTGCAGTGTGGTGGACAGACCAGGTAGGAATTTACCCACATACTTTATCAGTCCAAGCACCTGATCCCTCCACATTTGTGGGGCTGGGCAGTTTGATCATGCTGTCCATCTTACTGTTGTCTGGTTTAAACCTTCAACGCTTATGATGTGCCTTTAGCTCTGATTTCCTGAAGTGGCAATTGGCTCTGTTGAGTTTGAGGCCTTATGCTTTAATTGTCTGCATCACTGCATCCAGGCCTCTTTGCTAGATCTGAAGACAAGAATGTCGTCCATCACAACAACTGTACCCTCCAGGCCCTAGAGCAGTGTATTCATCAGCAGTTGGAAAATCTCCGGCGCTGAAGGTATCCCAAACAGCAGTCGTTCGAAGCAAAACCTGCCCATGGGAGTTATGAATGTGGTGAGTTTTCGGCAGCTGGGGTGCAATGGAATCTGCCAGAAGCCACTTGAGGCGTCCAGAGTCGAGAAAACCTTGGCTCCAGCCAGCTTGGGAGTTATATCGTTCAGTGTGGGCTGGATGTAGCGCTCCCGCTTTACTACCATGTTCAGCCGTTTTAAATCCAAGCACACCCTGATCTCCTCTGAATTGTGGTTTGGAGCTGGCACCATTGGAGCGCACCAGTCTGTGGGTGCAGCCCACAGACTGGTGCGCTTGTTTCTGCAGCCGTGCAGCTCTGGATTATTGTCTCCCTCACCTCGCCATAACCTGGACATTCACCTCCATCTGGACTCTAACTTATTCTCCCCTCAGGTTTTCTGTTTATTCCTTTTGTTTCTTATTCTGTTAATAAATCTGTTTTTTCCCCTTCTGCACCATGCATTTGAGTCCTATCTTTCACTTCATGACAACTTTGCCGTCTTATCCTCAGCTCTGGTGTTGAGTCTTCAGTTCTGACAGCATGTCATGAAACGAGGGAGGACGTATGTTAGATTTTACTCAACAGCTTTTTAACATAAAGAACACCTCTCATAACACCTTGTGGTTACAACATATTATTCCACCGCACACTGGTGCTCCCTGATGACGTCATAAACAACGGACCCGCTACGGCAGTCACACATGGCCAGTCAGTCAGTCAGTCATCATCTGAACCCGCTTAATCCTCACTAGGGTCGCGGGGGTCACTTATCCCAGCTACTTAAGGGCAAAGGCGGGGTACACCCTGGACAAGTCGCCAGTTCATCGCAGGGCTGACACAGAGACAAACAACACTCTCACATTCACACCTATGGGCCATTTTAGATTAACCGTCACACATGGCCAACAGGCTAAATCTCACAACACCCAACAAATGGTGTTTTAACACATATATGTCCTCTTGTAACATCCCTGGGTGATAGATGGTCTGACTCTCAACTGATGGTTCACTTTGCCTTTATGGAAGCCTTGTATAAGCATTTTAACCATAGTGAATACACCGTAAGAGCTGGTGAAAACACTATAAAATACAATTACTCTTACAGCATGAAATACTATAACCTTTTCAACCTTATTAACAGTCTATGAATTACATTGACCTTTTTATAAACCTTTCTTATTTATCTTTAGCTTGACAATCTCTTATTCGATTGCATATTAACATGTTTTAACCTTTACTTAGCTGCACAATAAACTGTAAATAAAGTAAGTCTTTTAACCACTTTCTGTAATTACATTTGACAAAATGTGGTGCTTATATTATTATTATTATCTTAAGACCTTACGTTTACTAGTTCACACAAATCTGAGTTAGCAAAATATTACTCAATTTACCAAAGAAAGTAGTACCATCTAGTGGACAAAATAAGTGCAGGCAACATGCAAAATATGTAAAATATATAACAAAACAACCTAATACAACAGTGACAAACACAAACCTTGTTCCCTCATCAACCAGGTGCCATCAATGAGCCAGCTTTACCATTTAAGTTTCTTTTTATACCACATTTTCTCTGCATAGATGTGCAGTACTGTTGCTACCTCTTACCAAATTTTATCACTTTCGTTTCTGACAGAAAGATGGCATGTGTTTGAAAATAAAAGCATGAACCTTGAATACAATATAAAACTTATTTAGCAAAAGAAATGCTTATGAGGTCAGGTACACCTCTCACCTCATATCCTGCCTAGTAGATTTATATTTCAGTTCCACTCAGTCAACAGGAAGAGAGCAAATTACATTTGACGCCCTTCCATTCTGGACATCTGCAGGGTCAATAGGATGGTCACCCTCAGGGTCATTCATCTGTAGGGTATCGCTCTCCTCTAATAATGGCAATGTTATGGAGAACAACACATGCCACAATGATGTCACCTGCCCTCTCTGGGGTCACCCTGAGCTTATATAATCACTGGAACCGAGATTTGAGCATGCCTATGGTCGTCTGAACCCGGGCTCCAGTCCTGCAGTGGACCACGTTAAAATACTTTTGGGGCCCTGGCTCTGGGTCAGGGGTCAGCAGAGAAGGCTGGCATGGATATCCTCTGTCTCCCAGTACCCATCGATCTCTCCTGTAAGTAAAGTGGATGCCTGTCGGTGTGTTTATATCAGGTTGACAAAAATAATAATTGCACAAAGTGTTAAGTTTCTTACCACGTGCAAATCTGTGGCTCAGGCTACACTCTGGATATATGTGGAGTCATGTACAGAGGTAGGCCACTGAGCCTCTACATTTGTAATGTTGTATGCCCGATCACAAATGAGCTTGATAGTGCAGAAAAGGGCATTATCATTATTATTATTATTAGCAGATGTGTGACATATACTGTCATTTTCAATATATTATTACCTTGATGCTGTGGAAGGACTTCCTGTTAACGCAGTCCCCTTCATTTTGTGCAGGAGCAGTAATAGGAAAGTGTGTTCCATCTACACACCCAATTACATTTGGAAGCCCTGCAAAATGAAGATTCGTTTGCAGTATGATGTCTCTAATATTATTTTAAATATAATTTATGGTTTAGAGTGTAAGATTGAAATGATAATAATTAACTTTATTTCGAACATAAGTAGGAGTAAAATATAAAGGTGAACAAAAGAAAAAAAATAATTATAAATTTAAACAGACCACTCCAAAATATTGAAGGTAATAATCAAAAAAAGAAAAAAAGTCACATACTGTTCATTGTGGCTCTTTAACAACACTTTATGTCCGAAATGAAGTAGGAAGAAGCTGAGCTTATAGGCTATTGTCCTACCCCAAACAGTTAGAAATACATACATAGATATTCATCAGGAAATGATAGTGCATCTATTTGAGGTCTGAATGTTGTGCCATATTCTACTCATTGCCAAACACTGCTCAAACTGCCGCTAGTTTTCTGCAGTAGCTGGTGCCGAATTCTGCCCCCTGCCGAAAACTGCATCCCTCATCAGAATAAGCTTGCGAAGCCAAAGGAGTGAAATGTCTTTAGCAGTTCACATTTGAACCTATTCTGGTGTGACAGGGTGAATTTGGTGTACATTGCCATCTTCATGGCAGACTAAGGAAGGGGGAGATGTTTTCGGCAGCTGCTGCGCACACATTCTCACGGCAGTTTGAGCAGTTTTTGACAATGAGTAGAATTCGGCACAACATCGAAAATCCTCTTCCGACGTAAAGCACTGCATATTAACTGTGTTTCTAAATCTATGGGGATCACGTTTGTACGGACAATCCATGTCTAACAGCGTGTTTCACGTGGGAGGAGTCAGGTCAAACTCAGGGTTTCTTAAGTAAGACCTGCCAACGAGAAGGTTATGTTCACGGAGTAAGTTACCATGGTGACAGACTCAGGGTTTGACTTACCCCTCTTTCTGGAATGGAAAACCCCAAGTTTCCCTCGTCTCAGGGTTAACAAACTCAGAGTTTCCACATAACCCGCTTTCTGGAACAGGCCCCTGGTTTAATGGCTGTTAAACTATTTATTTAGTATTTGTGGGTAGAGGGGCTGCAAGCTGGTCCAATTTGATTGATTTGATTGAGTAGCCCATAGACTAAGAGACTAGAGGAAAAGACCAAACTGTTGGGGCGTTTGAAGATTGTTTTCAGTCCAAAATTGTGGAAAGTTTCTGTTGCAATAGGGCAAAGCCAATGCCACACATGAATTTGCACCTTTGCTTATACAACCTGGTGCATATGAGCTGATAACAAGTTACCGTTAACTAGCATCATCATCTGGATACATTCAGTCAGACTCAGTTACCTGATAAACTTCGTCAAGCAGTGTGTAACAAAGTTATTTTGCAGTCTTTTAAGTGGGATATATTACACACAGTTGTTGGTACAATTCAATGATCTTACCATTTCTGGTTGGATTCTGAAGTAAAGACGGTTTGTTATTGTTAATGAAATGGTAGAGATACATTTTATTAGATATGAATAATAAATGCACAGGAGGTGGCAGATCTTTGCACAAAAACAATACATTTATTCAAGTGTTCTCCAGCACAAGTACATACAGAGCCTTTATCTTCTCTCTGGACACTAAACATAAGTATGGGGGAGGGGGGCAAAGTGGAGAATGACTGCTACATTTGCTGTACGAACTGGTCTTGAGGAAAAAGCATTTAGGCCATTAACAGTTATGACAAACAAAGTCACACACAGTGTCAACAGTATCACTGAATATAGTATTGACCTGCTTGAACAGTAAAATGAAATATTGTCTTTGAATTTAAAACAAACAAATGAAAAAAGAATCGCTTCAAAACAACATCTGAAAACAGACCTGGAGAATATTATTTAATGGAATGTAGGGTTAAGAAGCAATGCGTATTAAGCATACATTATGCTACAGTAAAAGTTATTACCGTTTTTTTCTCACAAGATTTTCCCACAGATAAGCACCAACTACAGCAATCTCTAGTCTAAAACAATATAGGAAACCTTTCATTATTTATCCTTTTTTTTTTTCAAGTACAAAGTTAAAATGCCTTTGTTAATATATTTATATGTGTGAAATAATAGTTCTTTTCCATTACTACAAGGAACTTAAAACAGTCATTGTCAAGACATGTTTATTTCTCTTCCAACCAAATATATTTTTCTTGATTAGATAAAATGTTTAGCACCATCGGAAAGAACACCTACAATCCCTCTTTTAAAAATCTTACAAAAGAAAACAGAAGCATAAAACACCACTGTGTAGGGCTGTGCAGTGAAGTGGAGGCCATTCGTCTTAAAGCTGTCCATAGGTCACTGCTCAGCGTTGTTCACACCACATTTAATCTGGATTCACTTGACACAAACAAATCAGTATGAAAAAAACAAAAAACAAAAAGAAAAAACATCAATTTAGAGTCTCCCTACATCTAATGCTCAAAACAATTTCTGATTCAAATTTGTCACTTGATTTTATTTCCAACCTAAGATTTTTTTCCTAATTTGATGATATATATTAGCAAAGAATTATATTTGTACATCTCATACGTGATAAAAAAAAAAGATAAAAACAAATTGAAAACAACAGCAACTGGAAAACTATGTACAAAATGTACAAAGTGTATCATATCAGGAGGGGGAAAGAGCATCACAAAGTACAGCAGCTCATACTGAACCTGTGTGCACGGACAAAAAATGATGTCAGTAAGGTCACTTAAGAACTTAATTACATTAAGAAATTAAATTTCAATTTTTCAATCCTTAAATATGATATACATAAGCGATAACATATGTTTCTACTCTCTTTATTCTTTGAGTGCCAACGTGATGTCAAACACTGTGTCAGTTTTTTGTTTTGACAAACTGCAGCCTAAATCCTCCATATATTTAGCTTTTGAGGTTTACAATCAAGAGAATTTAGTTTGTGAATATAATCCAAATTTGGATCAAAACGTAAATTTGCCAACATGACGAGTTATCTGGGAAGTGGCAGAAGGCCGACTGTCCTTCATACGGGACAAAATATTACACAAAGCACATTTAACTCTGTCTTAAATTTTACAATCTTAATAGAAATAGACATTCTTTGAATCTGGGTACTTAACATACTGTATCGCTGCTGTAGAACAGAGAACAATATGGACGATGGATGAAGGGGAAAGGGGCTTGGGTGGGTGGGGGTTACAAATGTCAATCCATCTACTGTACACTGAGTCAAATACATGGGTTTCACATATTAAAATTATCCATTCGTTCACTTCTATTGGCACAGCCCTACTGTATACAAAAAGTATTACACCAGGGTAGATCAATTCACATCATAAAACTTAACAAAACAATTCACAAGAACCAATATTAAAAAATATCAAGAAAAAAAAGAAAGTATACATATAAAAGTGCTTTATAATGTTGATAAAACAGCACAAAATTGCTATAAAAAGGTAGAAGAACTTTGTGAAGCCGCACCATATTGTTGAGGATTTGCACCTGACAGTTTTTTTTTTTCGTGTTTCGAGAGAGAGTGGGAGTTGAAGAGAGAGGCTTTAACGCCCAGTCCTGGTCACCCACCCTCCCTCGCACTTACCACGCTTACTTAATAGTTGTACAGTAATGTCATTGGTCAGGATGAAACTATAAAAAAGTAGTTCACCACAGACTTTTGATCTTAATTTTTTTTTTCATTTTCAAATAACAGAAAACATCATTTCCCATGTGGCTTCATATTTTCTGTGTCTTTTTTTGTGCAGATCCAGGCAGGGAAGCCTGTGTGTAGGTCAGTAAGCATAAAATGAGCACCAGTACAAACGGTATAAAAGCTGAAAAAGGCAGAAAAGATGAAGATGTAAGGAAGAGGAGGATACAGTAAGTCACTCCTACCTCTGAAGTGAACGAAACAGCACAGTCTTTTTTTCCATTAAGTGTAAAAACATCAAACACAAGTTTTTCCAGCAACAGCTTAAAAAAGCTCTGTTATTTATTGTGTATTTGAAGTGCCACATGGGCTATGATGTTTCTCATTATCTTGGAGCACCATGGTATTGGAACCATATTACAGTAGTACCTTTATTACCTTCAGTTGTGTATATAGAAACTGTAAACAAAGAGGTATATGTGATCTGGTGTTTTGGATTCTCAGAGACACAGCTCTCTCGACACTCTCTGTGAGGCTCAGTAAGCGGAAGCGTGGCCGCAGCCCAGGTTTGAGTCTCGCCTGAGCCTGAATGACGTGGCGCGCTTACACACAGCAGAAACATTTCACTCAACCACTTTTCTTTCCACTCTTTCCCATCGCATTGCCATGTTCTTGAAAACAGACATTTAGCACTTTTCTGTCTCATTGTCTTGAGAAGAAAGCATAGTCTCAAGTATAGCTTGCACAAACAAATCAACAATACTTCATAACACTGCTAAAAGGTAAAATTACATATCAAAATTAAATAAAATAAGAATTACAATTCAAATACAAGAAATAATGTGAAGTCTACGTCAATGTTTTTTATGCTTGAAAATTATACAAGAGTATAATTTGAGGATCAAGGCTCTTATTTCTAGTCACCACATATAGTTGTGGTTCCTACATGGTTCTGAGCGAGTTTTCCTTTTACTGCTCAAACACAGGCAAAGTATTCTTTGAGTGGTGCAAAGAGATGGCGGATAACGGGGACGCTCCATGACCTGCCCAGGAGCCTCTGCCTAGCAAGCCGGCTCATGTTGGAGACGTCTGTGTAGTGGACCGGGAAGCCAAAGACCCTGGCAGGGTGACGTAAAGGGGGTGAGGCCAAACCATCAGATACAGGACAGACAGACAGACAGATGGACAAACAGACAGACAGACAGAAGGGCAGCAAACAGAGGAAGACACAAGAAGATAATGGTGAGATTTAGATCTCACAAAGAGTAAAACAGCTCTAAGCAGTCTGAATACACAGAATTTGAGGCTCCTCCTCACTGAAGTCCTGTTCTGGCATTAACATGCGTATCCAAATGCATCACAAATGGTCACATGGGGTCAGATCAGACTTCTGGACTCTATACGCAAATAAAAAAAAGCTCAATAGCCTCTCATTTACAGTTTAACATACTGATTTTGTGAAATGTCTTTGCATAACTAATTCACTGTGCAGCTCAAAGGCTTCCAGCAGCTTTAAGGTGCAATGTTTTCTTGCCTGTTATTCAGTGCAGGAGGTGATGCTGCAAGTCAGTCAATGCAGTTTCACTCTTTGACCGTTTCTTTGTTTAATAGTATTGCCCTTCTGGCATGACATTAATTATATTTCAATGATAAGTTAATCTTATTAGTGCTTAAAATAGGTACAAGAATTTCACACAAACTGTGGATATTCAGTGAAAAAAAGTGCCTTGGAGCGTTATGAGTAGTGCTCTTATGACACATTACACATATAAAACACCTATAATATAATTTTCATGTCTTTAACGCAGGTTAATTGGTGTGCTAACTATCACTCCATGGTAGGATATCAGCCTGGTAGGACCTCCTTCAGTCCATCCCAGGACATTCCCTTTCACACTACTGTGACCAAGTCTGAGTGTGTGCCACAGCTACAACTGTTTTTACCAAATAGCATATCCTGTTACAATGATGTGTACCGCTCCTCCTTGTTGAACCTTCATGAATTCACACACACTTAAGTTCAACATGTCGTGATAATGAAGTTTATGAGGTTTCAGTATTTAGATCTGGAGATTAGGATTGGGCTTTAGGATTGCACTTATGTTTACTTACCTCTCCATCTCAGTGCACCACAGTATGTCCTCCTTTTCATTCATGTAGACAGGGAAATGCTGGTCCTTGCCCTGCTTGATGGAGTTAGACCTAGTAGTGATGGTCCTCACCTTGTCAAACTGATAGGACATGAAGAACATGAGGGATGAGGATTTGTCAGTGGTGTGCATATACTGCAGTTGACCATGCTGAAGACTTGGACCGTTAAACAGTACACTGTCCATCTGGACATCTGCTACAGTTAAAGTTTTGTTTTTTGTTTTTTTTCTCACTTTTCTTATGCTGGCATTTTTGCTATTGCTGATGTGCTCTTCTCCAAAGCTGATCTATCTTGGATATTAGAATTTCAGAGCTCAAATGTGTCAAATATGAACAACCTCTTGCTGTCACTGGGAGATGCCACTATGCAGTTTTGCTTTTAAGCACTCAAATAAAAAATGCCATTTTATAATGTTACTTCTATCTGCTCTTGCTTTATTTGGATCATTTGTTGACTTGTTATAAAGACTGCAATTATTCTAAAGGTTATATTTTGAATGAAAAGTGCTTTATAAATTCAATCTATTTTTTGAATTTATTATTTTTCTTTTATTTCTGTCAAATTCAGAGTTATGTGTATAAAACCATCCTTGAATATTCATGAATATCAGACTTGTATCACACAGGTACCTTGGCTGTTCTACCGTGTTCCAAACAGTCTTGGAGGTCCAACTTGTCAGTGCACATGGCAGACAAAGGCCTGAGGAGGAAACACAAGAGAAATCATGACTATTATTTACAAGTACCATGTTGACTTTTTTGCACATTTGGTTTTGTTTCTGTGATTTGGACAGTGCTAGATGAATGTGGATGTATGGCAAGACAGATAAACAGTTTATCTTCAAGGATTTCTTTCATTGAATGCATTTGGTTCTGTTACCTTCACTTTCATACTTCAATGTGGAAAACAGAATAATTAAAATTTGCCTGACATATCTATTTTCTGTTGTCATCATTCACATGTGATTCATCTCGTTATATATTGATTGGTTTATAGCCAGACTGTGTCAAACATTGCCATGTTAGTGATCCAGCTAACTTTTAACTTCTTTAAAATTTTTATTTTCAGTTGCTTTCCAGTTATTTTTCACCTTACCTGAGCTCATGAATTAATTTGCATACATTCATTCACTGTTTCTAAGGTACATTGAAAAACAATTATACGGATTCTATAAGTTTCAGAGATTTTTATTGGCAAATAAATCATATGTATGCAAATAGATAATCTGTGTCACTGCCAAAACTTTCAGCCTCAACTGTAACTAATGCAATGTTAGCTTCATTAGATACTGAGGCATTTATGGCATATGGTAGTACTGATAGTTCTTCCCAAAATTATGTTTTAATTTAATGTAATTACATGACCTGAGCTAATGTCACATCCAACAGAATTACAGTATTTATCCCTCACAGAGGAACAGGTAGAGGGAGGAAACCTTTTGATGTGCCTCCACTTAAATGAAAAATTTGGAGTTCATTTGCAGATCAAATAGGCATAGAGAACATTATACTCAGACAAAAGTCCTATTCGTATACAAGACTAGTATCACCTCTCAACCTCTGAAGTGATTCGGAAAGTAACTGCCTACATCTGTGTTTTAATATGGTGCATTTGCATGTGATAAGAAAAGTTTGTTTATCATACAAATTTACTAACATTATTCCCCATTTCTGATGTCAAGGCCACCTTCTCAACTTTCGAATAACAAAAAAATGCTCCTCGATGTAGCTGTCATTGCACTGTGTCTCTTCTGACGCATTTACATTTTCTCTTTTAGTGATTATCCATGCTATATCACAATATGAGCACGAAAAACATGTTTAAAGGGAGAATAAAGCCTTGGAGGAAACACAAAATGTGGCATATCCAACTATATTAAAGCAATGTTGATTTACACGGTACGAGTCTTATCCTGGGACCACTGTGTTTGATGAAATATTGTCGGAAATTTACAGTGGAATTTTTACTTTACAAAATACAGACATGGCCAATTTGTACAGAATTAAAATCACAGATGACCTCTGCAATTGTTACAAATTACTTGAGGTCTATAAGTCAGTCCCATATAATAGAGCTTAACATCAGTGCCTTGCATCATTTCTCCCTGACTCAATCCCTCAATCTGTCACATTTAATTAAATGACAAATATATAGTCCACCTATACTCCATTGCCTTCATATGTTTAAATGTTTAAATGTCCCTTAAAGCCACCATACCATATCCATTTGTGTAATATTTGAAAAACTGGTTGTCATAATGCACTTGCTTTGTATCCTTGGACTCAACCCTTCAATCTGAGGTCATGCTGTGGTCATGACTTGGTCATGGTTACAGTAGTTATTACTACAGCACTACACCAACCTGTTCATGCCAGGAAGATTCCCCCAGAAGTAGCGGGCACGGTGGGCAGCAGACACCTCCTTGGCATCGATCATCACTGGGTTACACTGATAAGAAAGAAAAACAAGTGAAAAAGTTAGAAAAGTGAAAAAGGAGCTTACTAATACCCTGCACCACCGCGCAACACTTTGCTCCTCCTGCTCACTGCCTCGTCAGGGATTCATTTTGAATTTTATATTAAAGACAATTGTACACAAGATTAAACTAAATTACTGTCCTTTTTGAGCAGTTCAGTCAAACCAAGGCAAACATTATTCTGCTCAAATCTTAACTTTCAATCTGATCGCATTTTGTCTGACAAATTGGGTGAATATTCCTCCTGGTATTATGACACATAATTTAACTTCCCATATAACATATAATTTTAAACCCCCGGTGTATAGGAATACTTCCATTAGAGAGGAAATTGAAGATGTTTTGCCCTGATGTAATACAAAGCAGTACACTTGTCGCTCAGAAACAGTAAATTACAACTGAAAAACGTCCTTATATATTGTTGAAAATCAATTTGTGGTCAGTCAAAAGCCTGAAGAATGAGGATTTATTTTCATCTAATAGCAGAAACTAGAACTAGTTTGTATATTGAGATGATACCACAAGGGGGCATTCATCATCCACCAGTCGATGTGTTAATGTCACATCAGTCACTATCAGCAACTCAAATGAACCAAGCTGTTGATAGTGACTGAGTTCTGAATCACAAGAATTAGATAATGTACTGATGACTCAGTGACCTGGGTGGTGCAGAGTGCTACTATCAATGAAGGAGCTGACCTCTAAAAAGCGAGATATGTCCCTCTTATCGCTTACACCCATGGCAACCACATTTTCAAAGAGCCAGAAGAAAGGCCGGTTGTCGCCCTCCTTTGGCCGGGCCTCATGAAGCAGCCTGTAAAACTCGAAGAACAGACGGCCGGTACCCTCTATGAGACAGAAACAGCAGGATCATTATAACAGCTTAATTTGATTTAGATTTCATGTAATGAAATGAAATGAATGAAAGTCATGAAAAGTAAACAGAGCCTACCATAAAGACCTTTTCTAGCAGGATTGACTATAGAAAGGTCATTGCATGGGCTCCCGCCAATAATAAGGTCAAAAGGACCCCACTCCTGTATCTGTGGTGACATAAGAGATAGAGAGAGCAAGACATACAGATAAAGTTCCAGTCAGTTAATAATTGTGTTTCAAGATAACTTGCATTACACTCCTCCCTTTTAATTGTTTTGTGCAAGACATACAACAAATAAACTACTTTACTTACATGCTTTAAAACGTCCTGATAGTCACTTTCTACTTAAAATCAGTTCATGTGGTGTGTTCACATTAGGTCTTAGGGACTAAGTTGTCCAAAAAGTGCATACACTGCACATCTGTTCAGGCTCAGCAATTATTATGTGGCGTAAAAAGCCTATGAGTTAAGTTGGAGATGGTTTGTTGTTTTGCAAGTGAGCGCAAAACAGTTTGTGACTAATGACATCTACTGTAGGTATATTATTAGACTTTAAACAATGGTCAGTTTGTGGGTACTGATGCTAGTAGTAGGGAAAAAAATATAATATACAGATATGTAAATGTATTATTAGTGTTGTAGTTCTAAATTTTGTCTTGAAATTCTAAATTTGGTCTTTAGAAACTAAGGGATATCACTCAAGTGCCTGTTCCTTGTCTGATTATGTCTGATTACTGATGGAAACCATCAAATTGCATTATTTGCAGAAGGAGCTGTGTCTGTCTAGACGAGACATCGGTTGAGTCTACTGTAGCAAAATTTGAAAAGGTAATCCATAAACAATTAATCTGTAACACTGGGACCCAATGAAAATTCACATCAGTAAAAAGCTGTTGTAAAACTGCAATGAACGATTTTCAATGAAAAGTGGCTTTATGTTGTTATATGTCATTAGGTTACATTGTATACAGTATTTATTTGCATATTCATGACACCATCACATCACTATCTACAGATGTTTGAAACTACATTTTGTAAAGCTGCTAGCAGCCACCTTTTCATTACCTCTTCACAAACAGAGATTTAGTGAATGTTCGTTAGACAGTATGACACTACACCTATGCATATACTCCCCTTATCAGTTATACTGTTGTGTAACTAAACTTGGTTGTTACAGTGTCCTTGTTATGTATCTGGTCTGTTCTTGTTCTTGTCTTGGTCTCATTATGCTCTTGTCTTGGACGTGATGTGGTTTTGATTTAAATGGCCTTTATTAAAACACTATTTTTATAAATTTCTATATGTACTACTACTATACTTACTATATATTTTTTCTGTAGATGCACTGTTACAGGATAACAGTAATTCATAATACACACATTTTGATTGTTGAATTGGTTGAATATGGTTTGAGCATTAGAGTTAAACTGGGTCATTTAGTGTTGATGCTGAGGTGGTAATGATATGACCAAAATACTTATAATCATATCAAATCATGAATCGTTGACATCATGTGAGACAAATTATTTTAACAGTAAAATGGAAAACTGGAAAACATACTGTCCATATGTTTCTGTCTATTCTAAGTCAGCATGACGCACTCTGAATGTGTTTTTTGGTTTCAGTGTGTGTGCTGTGTGTATTATAATCTGTTATTGTATTCTCATGGTGCATTCACACCAGCCCCATTCAGTCAAATTGGAATTTGTGTGCTCAGAAAGTCTGGTTCATTTGGTAAGGTGTGAATGTGTAATCAAACTCTAATGCAGATCAAAGAGGTGAACTCTGGTCCACCTAACAACATAGATTTAAGCCTGTTTCAAGTGAACCAAATGTAGAAAGCAGACTACAATGTAGCTCCATGTTTTACTTTCATGTGGTGGAAATGGAAGTTGTCCTGCATTAAGCAATAGCTAGACAAGCTTTCTTGTTTATTGTTTCTCCCCTTCTTCCTCACTAGTTCTTGATGTAGCATCACCACAGGTGAGGAGGGGAATATGTTATTAAAAAGGTTCCATTCATTTGACAAAGTGCAGTGTGAAAGCAAACTCGGACTAGCTGATTGTTGCGACCACAATAGAATTGAGTCCCCCTTCATACAGACTTTACCAGACTATTAGGTATGAAAACAACTTTACTTTCATCCATATACATAACATCAACTTACATGTTTGCGTGTGACATTTCTCACATCACCAACATACATGATGCGACCCTGGTGCCGGACAATCCCCACAGTAATGGAGTCTTCACACACTTCAGAAGCTACATAACGATCCACCTGGATGCCAAGTTCTTTCAGCACAAGCAGTCCTAGAGAAGAAAGGGATCAAACTGATTAATTACATACCAAGATACACTTTTTAATAGACAGTACTTGGACAATTATAATTTGAGCTTTAATCATGTTCAAGTCACCTTTGCACTAACGCAAGCAATCTGTTAAATTTGTTTGTTTGTTTGTTTGCACAAAAAGCATGTTCAGTGACAGCATCATTTTTCTAAGAATCTCTGTCATATCCAAGTAGAATGGTACTTCTCCTTAACTGAATCAGCAGTGAAACTAACAAACCTCGCTCAGTAATTGAAATTAAGAGAGAACTAATTGTTACTGAGAGATAGATTCAGGAAATATGTGGTAATGTCAATCCATAAAAACAAGAAACAAACCCAGCCTTTATGAGTTAATACACAAACTCCTATAGTGATGATAGCGAAGGAATCTGTTTATTCACATATGGAGACGTTACTACAATGTTCACTGTATTCTAGTACAATTTATTTTAAATGCAAATATTTCATACATTATATGACGTATATACTCACTTAAATTTTTTTTGTACATTTTTCTCATATTAAGTGTTAAAAATATCATGTTTTTTGGTGTGACCACCTGACCATCTCAAATTGTGTGTGTGTATGTATA
>JAPQRQ010000016.1:2736551-2755781 GCA_037367365.1 Apogon talboti
TTGTCTTTTGCGTTAGTGTTTTCTCTTTTGTGTTCGCGTTTCCTCTTTTGCATTTGTGTTTTGTTTTTTGCGTTTGTGTTTTGCACTTCAGGGCCACCGTAGGCTATTGCTCATTAAGTGTGTATGGAGTTGAGTAGCGACTATTATTTCAACAATTTTGAAGATGAAAGGTAAATTAGAGAGGGGGCGGAGGTTACTGAAGTTGTTGGGATCTTGACCGGATTTTTTGAGGATAGGGGTGACAGCTGCAGTTTTGAATTGAGGGAGAACAGTTCCAGTGGTTAGGGAAGAGTGAATGATGGCAGATATGAGGGGAAGCAGAGAGTTTTGAACAAGTCCATGTGGATAATGAGTCCAGTTTTCTTGTAGAGTCGACCTTTAGCCTTCATTAGCCGGAGTTCAGGGGTGTACCAGGTTGCAGTTGAGGAGAAGGAAACAGACCGTGTTTTCAATGGGCCAAGATACTTGAGATTGTTAAACCAGTGTTGTAGAGTACAGCAAGTTCATCAGGGGTTGAGGGGGAGTCCAGGAGTAGGATGTTGTCGATATTGGAGGAGAGGGTGTGTGTAGATTGATGTCCTTAATATTTCAAAATGAAATGAGACGTGGAGACTTGAGAACGATTGAGGCAGTGAGGTGTTGAAGGACAGGAGGAAATGGTCGGAGATGTGTACATCAACAGCTGAACAGTGGGAGGGGGTGAGACCAGAACAGCAGACTAGATCCAAGGTATGTCCTTTATTGTGTGTTGGGAAGCCTATGAATTGGTGGAATCCAAAACTGTCCAGACAGAAAGAGAAGTCTGAGGGGTACATTTCTATTGTCCATGTGGATATTGAAGTCCCCCAGCAGTATTATATTAGATGAAAGTGCTGATAGGTGGGTGAGTAAAGTGGCAAAATCATTTAAAAGGTCACTGTGTTGCTTAGGGGGGTCGATGGACTGTTGCCACAATTGATGGAGTGGGTCCATGCAGCATAAACACCATGTATTCAAATGAGCTGAAGGCAGGCACAGACACAGGCAGGACCTGCCACTTCTCTGAGTGAATTATCGTGAGACCTCCTCCCCCACTGTTGCCACAGGGACAGCAGGTGTAAACAAAGCCGGGAGGAGTGGATTAATTTAGCTGTGAGAAGTCATTGGGCTGTTGCCAGGTTTCAGTGAGACAGAGAAAGTCAAGCTTATGGTGAGAAGATCCTGGATGAGATGTCCCTTACTCGTGAGTGAGTGGATGTTGAGGAGACCGAAGTTGACAGTGGTGTTGTCGTGCTTAGTGAGAGCATTAGCCGACCTCGCTAGGCTGGCTAATGCTCGGTGGTCGACAGCCTGGCCGGAGTTTCTGGGATGGGGTAAGAGGTGGACCAGATGGACCTCACTGAGTTGGAGCTGCCATCTTGGAAGCTCCTGTGAGACCCACAGTGGATGTATCTCCTGCGAGGAAGAACAGCAATGTCCAGGTGGTGATGCAGCACTGGAGGTGAAGGCTTGAGCAGATGACAGCGGAGCCAAACGAGCTCAGCAGCTGTGTATCATAGGAGACCCGACACAGGACGGTGGCATGTCAGCAAGGCCAACCAGGAGATTGTAAACCAGATCTGGAACTTGCAGGCCCACATAGTGACATCAATGACAGGTGGATCAGCGGAGCCAGGTGAAGTGATCCAGTAGGCAGGCTAGTGTTAGCATGCTTACAAATAAAGCGCCGGAAGAGCAACTGTAGCACTGTTAAAACGTACATACAATTTCCCAGAATATAGCGGCATAAAAACCATTTAAAACACTAAAACTGCCGGTGAGTAGCGGCAGCAAGTCACACCATCGTCCACTCAACTGGAAAACTCTCACTAAAAACTTATGCAAGATGCCGATTGAGCAAGAGAAACTTATGACTTTATGTTGGACTCATCTAGAGGTTGTGGCATGTACATGCTGGTCAGTCATTCTACCACTAGGGAGGGCCCAAAAACCACTCGGGGGGGGGGTTACAACCCTCCACCTTCCAACAGAGACTTCAGAGGGGTAATGACGCCTTTAATCTGGGATATCTATACTTCTGTTCTAGTGTTTTTTAATTTATGTTATTGTTCTGTTACTAGCAGGGGAGATTTGTTTTTCAATTTTCATTGTGAGTGATCTACACTTGAGTAGTTCATTACCGTATGTAGGGATGGGAATCGATAAGAATTTAACAATTCCGATTCCATTATCGATTTTACTTATCGATCCGATTCCTTATCGATTCTCATTAGGTGAGGGAATAAAAGAGTACAAATGGGTTTGTTTGCATTAACTGTCTTTTATATTTTCATCTCTGCACAGAAAATATAACATATACAGTATGTACAAATAATAACAGATGATGCTGCGCACGGTTCCAGATAGTCATATATGAGGTGGCAATGACATGACATGAGGAATGTTAAGCTGGCACATGCCGGTGACAGAAGCGACAACGGGAGGGGGGGGGTCATACCATATGACCGTACACAGTGAAAGTGAAACTTAAGACACTTTACTAATTCCTCTATGTCTCCCGCTGTTGTGCACCTCATTTTCCTTTTCCCTACCTTTGGAAACTTTTATTTGAGTGGACAGGACGTTTGTCAGAACCCGGCTGACACCCTGTTGTTTGCTCTGCCCCTAAATTCACAACCGTTGCTAAGTAGCATATCAAACACTTTTTGCGTGAAATATAGCCATACTTTGGAGCGTTTCGGCCTTGACGCCATGTTGGCTACATTTCAAACCAAAACAATGCAGTGTATGTGCGACGTCATCGGGCATGTGCAACGAAGGTGGAACCGATAAGCAGAATCGTTAAGCAGGCAGGCAAACGATTCCAAGGAATTGAGCTACTGGGAACCAGTTCTTTTTGAGAACTGATTTTCAATTCCCATCCCTAACTGCATGCATACAATGTTGCGCTCAAACCTAATCATTGGGTGACTGGCACAAAATTGGTAAGTTAATCTCATTAAATGTTAATAGGCTCCTTAGCCCAATCAAACAGTCCAAACTTCTTACAAAATTAAAGAGAGAGAATATAGACATTGCATTCTTGCGAGAAACCAATATGATGGGAAAAGATCATGACAAATTTAAAAAATGAGGATTTAAATATGTGTTTGTTTCAACAAATGGTTCAAAACACATGAGAGGGGGTTGTCATACTGATTTGTGGAAGAATAATATATGAACATATACTTACTACTATTGATAATAAAGAAGGCAGATTCATAATGATAAAGGGGAGAGTTGATGGGACTTCATTTACCTTCTACAATATATTTATTCCCCCGGGATAAAAACCCAAGCTTTATTTACAAATAATGGATAAGATTGAAACAGAAGCCCAAGGGGCTCTCATACGTGGAGGAGATCTCAAGATCACTTTGAACCCTCCTCTTGAGTCTTCAGGAACAAGAACATCCCAAACTCAGAAAATAACTAAGAAAATAAACTCAGTGATGTTGGAAATACGACTAATTGACATCTGGAGACAGCTGAATCCATCAACCAGAGACTATACCTTCTTTTCAGCTTCACACTCAACATATTCAAGAGTCGATTATTTTCTACTGTTTGGTACAGATCTCAGTAAAGTGCAACACTGCCATATTGGAACGATGGATTTTTCCAATCACTGCCCATTATACTTATCCCTAACAACTACATACAGGCAGAAACTTATTCACCGAAGGTTTAACTCATATTGAACAGACACAGAATTAAACAGTTTTCAAAAGAAATATCAAAGTACTTAGAACTTAAAGCTATACTGTATGATCTAACATTTTTACACTTTTCTTTTGTAATCTTAAAATGCTCCTAACGAGCTGTAGCAAACTAAAATGTAAAAGAAATCCACCAAGTTTTGAAACTCAAAAATGTTTAATTCTCATATATTTCTGATAAAAGTCTGACCAATCATTTTATTCAGTCCGACTAAAATGATTGGCCGAGCTTCCTGTCTGTCATCCGTTGCCCCGTCCCGCGTCACTTGCCTACCGCTATCACCACTTGCGGGACGCGCGCCTCTGCAGACCAAGGCAAGCCACCACTTCCACCCCAGCTGCTCACAGAATAAGTTGCATAAAAAGACTGTAGCAGAAACAGCTGCCCAAAAGAGAATTCTCAATGCAGCAAGAGGCAAGACACGTATCCGGAGCTGAAAAGTGATGAGATGGTCGCGGAGTTTCTGCTGACAGGTACTTTCAGTTTGCCTAATCATAGAACACAACATTATATGTGATAATGCGGCATCCAGATGCTATCAGTTACTATGGTTCTGTTATGTTATGTTATTTGTGCAATGAAGATTAGCGTCAGCGCTAACTTCACATTAGTGTAAACAAACCAAGCGTGTGGCATTAGTGGTCGCTTTAGATTTAGCTGTAGCGTTATAGACAGTGTTATCGGTGTTGGCGTCAGCTCTTGTAGCAGCCTCAGTGTTTATTGTGAAGTCATTAACCTTGTTCTCAAACACGACTCCTGGGTTGTGTTTGATTGTGTTGGTCGTACATCAACCAGAGCTAGTTCAGAAAATTGCTAGAGGACTTATCCGGCTAATAAATAATTCTGGCTAGCTAATATGCGTGCGTCAGGAGAGGAGGGGAGTGTCAGAGGTCAGGCAGGGGGAAGCGGGTGGGACTTTGGTGGGAGTCGGGTTGTTCATGCTCAAATTTTTACTAAGTGCTGTGCGACATACCAGATTGGTAGGTATAGGTTTAATGACAATAGTGAGGTGTCTCCACCCATCATCTGGGATGCCTGTAAAGCAATACTGAGATGTAAAGTGATTTCTGTAACATACTTTTTAAAGAAACAGAAAATGGAAAAACTCAACAGCACAAAGACTCAAGAGATCCCAAAATTAAACAAGAAATGACAAGCAAAAGAAATCAGATTGAGGAAATAAACAGGCAAGAAATTCAGAAGAAATTAGTGTATACCAAACAAAATTATTACAAAGGCGGTAGCAAGTATACAAAATTATTGTCCTCTAAATTATGAAAACAACAGATATAACGATATATGAGATAAAAGACCCCAAATCTAAGGAAATTTACCATCAAATGGAGGACATTAAAGAATGCTTTAAGAACTATTATGAAAATCTATATTCACAGCCTCACACTGATAATGACCAGAAAACGGAGACACTATTCGAATCATTAAAATGACCAACTCTTACTGATGATCAAAATAAAGGACTAGTTTCACAAATAACAAAAGAGGAAATTTATTCAGCCATAACTAGGTTATAAAAACAAGTCCCCAGGAGCTGATGGATTTACTTCGGAGTGGTACGAAAATCTAAAAGATGCTATGATTCCTGTTTTACTAAAAACATTCAATTGGGTTTTGACAAAGGGAGAAATTCCCGATTCATGGAATGAAGCAATTACAGTATATCAACAATACCTAAGGGTGAGAAGGATAAACTAGATTGCGCAAATTACAGCCCAATTGGTGTTCTGAATCTTGACTATAAATTATTTTCGTCAATCATTGCTATAAGACTTGAAAAAATTATACCTGGAATAATCAATGTGGATCAAACAGGATTTGTTTCATCTTGTCAGACACATGATAACATTAGAAGATCTTTACATATTATCAGACACATAAATCAAAATAAATTACTGGCTATGTTAATAAGCTTAGATGCTCAAAAAGCCTTTGATTCAGTTTGATGGAAATTCTTACTTGAAGCTACGGACATTTTGAATTCGACAAAGTAATTATCAAGACAATAGAGGCGTTATACAATAAGCCATCAGCAAAATTGAAAATCAATGGTGAGCTAACTGGTCCTTTTGTGCTCGAGAGATCTTTGAGAAAGGGTTGCCCATTAAGTCCACTTTTATTTGCAATTTTTATTGAACCGCTGGCACAGTGGATTAGACAGAACAACATGATTCAAGGTATAAAAATGGCAGCAGGAGAACAGAAGCTGGCCTTGTTTGCAGACGATGTCTTTGTATACTTCTCGAGCCCAACAGATTCATTATCTAAGCTGATGTCTGTGCTGGGGGAATACGGGTCATACTCAGGCTATAAATTGAATGAATAAAAAACCCAGGTCATTAATATTCATTATAACCCCCCTCAGTATCTTCGTTTAAAGTATCAATTGGTTTGACAAGAAATTTGTAAAATATTTGGGAATCTTCTTGCCAACTGATGTATCTAAATTAGAAGAAATGAATTACGGCCCTCTGAAAAAGAAAATTACTTCTGACATTAACAGATGGAATTTAATCCCTTACTTAATTATAACTTAATGTATCAACTCAATTAGGATGAACTTCCTACCAAGACTTCTATACCGATTTCAGCCGGTGCCTATTGAAAAACCAGAACAGTACTTTTCAGAGTGGGATAAAATAATTTCACGATTTATTTGGGCTGGAAAAAAGCCAAGATAGAAACTTTCACAACTATCTAAAGAGAGAGAGGGGCATTGGCCCTTCTGTGTTTAGTGGATTATTACAGAGCTGCTCAATTGACACCACTGATTGGCTGGTGCAAACCCAATTACAGATCTAGATGGAAAGAGATAGAGAGCTCAGTGGGGAAGGGACTACCAATTAAAACGTTAATAGGAGATCCTTCATTAAGTAGTCATCTGATGGACCCTGATAATCCATATATAACTAGCTCATTAAAGACACGGAAGGGACTAATTAAAAAATATAAATTGTAGGGGAGGATTGAAATCATAAAGTGGTTTGCCTATGACCCGGAATTCTTAGCCAGCGAATATGACATGAGGTTCAAAGGTTCAACTGCAAATGGTCTTACAACGTACTCTACTCTCCCAAAAAAGGTACAATGTTGACCTTCCAGGACCTTAAGGACAACTATAAGCTACAAAATCAGGGCCATTTTAGGTATTTACAAATCAGAGACTTTATTAGAAAAAAAAAGCAAGGATGACACAATAATTGGAGACAAAATCTTGGATATTTTCCAAAAAGACTACAATGATGGCACCTACCAAAAAATAATTTCTAGACTTTACCGAGCTCTCTAGAATATAAAGGGAGACTATACTCTGGACATTAAAACAAAGTGGGAAGCAGAGAGTAATCTTATGATAATGGTGGAAGAGTGGGACAGAAAATGCAGACAACAATGATTGACAGCAAGCTCCCCTTCCTAGAGGGAATACAGCTGGAAGAACTTGACTCAATTCTTTTGTACCCCAGCACAGAAGACTAAGTACTCTGATCAGAGTGTTTGTTGGAGGTCCTGTCCCACTAACAGGGAACGTGAGCTGGGGTTAGACCGTCGTGAGAGGTTAGTTTTACCCTACTGATGATGTGTTGTTGCAATAGTAATCCTGCTATGGAAAACCACTTTCACATCTTTTGAGATTGTCCCTCTGTGGCTCCATTTTGGAGATATGTCCATAGCCTCCTGGAGGCAATTTTTAAGTTTAAAATCTGTTTTGACTTTAAAACCATGTACCTCAACCATTTAGAAGAACTCAAGTGTGCAAAGAGAGACAAATATTTATTGAGACTACTGTTAGTAGTAAGCAAGAAGGCTCTGACCAGAAAATAGCTGAAAAGAGACATACCTACTATAAATAACTGTATTGTGTTTCATTTTTGTATTGTTTTACAGTTTATTGTGTATCATGTATGTGTTCTGTATTGTTTTGACTTTGTTGGCTGCTACCTTGGCCAGGTCTCCCTTGCAAAAAAGATTTCTAATCTCAATGGGACCTCCTGGTTAAATAAAGGAAATAAATAAATAAATAAAAAAAATGTACTGGATTGATGCTTTTTTACAGGATATACGTTACGGAGAGAATCACATTTAAACTGAGATGTAAAATTGATATCTTTGCTGAAAATTGGTCAAAATGGCTCACTTACGTTTCAACTGAAAGGCCTGATTTTGTATAATAACAACGTGCCCCTACAGGGCAACATATCCTCAAACTTTATCGCAAAGAAGAAAATTAATATGGGCATCTGAGCATATTGATGTGTGTGTGGACTAAATGCTAATTGAATGTTGGATTCTCCCCCTGCTGGTTGCTCTATTACTGTTTGTATTTGTGTTATGTGTTCTCAAAAACAACAATAAAAAGTAGATAACAAAAAAAGGGCCTTTTACCAGGTCACATCACTTAATTTGATCTTAAATCTGTCACTCTAATTAGCTTCTCTTCCATATATTATTACTACACCAACCTCTTACTCTGATGTACAGCTGACTGAGCCCCCAAGGAGACAAGTACAAAGTTCATGACTCCTAATGAAGCTAATAAATGAGGCCCCTTACCTCGTGTCCTCTCATCGATAATGTCTTTGACCTTGGGTTTTTCAGCTGTGCTTTTGCGAGGCTTTTTGGCTGGAGGAGGTGTATAGGCCGCTGCTTCAGGCTCCACCCACATCTCAGGATAAACCTCTTTGTATGGGTTACGTTCCTCTGGGGATCACAGCAAATCATACAATTAAGTTCACACAAAGGACAGAACAATACTATGGTTAAGAATAGACTATAACAACATTATTAGAACAGAGTATTTCATTTTCCATTTCAAGGATATCTTACATTATGTATTTGTGACAAGTAGGGATGGGAATCGAAAACCAGTTCTTTTAGAGACTATCTGGAACCAGGTCCGGTGTCATCTGTTATTATTATTTGTGCATACTGTATATGTTGTATTTTCTGTGCAGAGATGAAAATGTAAAAGACAGTTAATGCAAACAAACCCGTTTGTACTTCTTTATTCCCTCACCCAATGAGAATCGATAAGAGAATTGATAAGGAACCGGATCGATAAGTAAAATCAATAATGGAATTGGAATCGTTAAATTCTTATCAATTCCCATCCCTAGTGACAAGGCATGAAAGGACTCAGGATTTCTCTTTGAGTGCATAATTACTTTGCAGTACATTAGTTTGGCTATAATTCTTCATTCCTGAAATATAAAATAAAAAGATAATCCTCCCTCCCCTAATATTTCCTTAATGTGATACTATTACTTGCTGAAGTGCTGTTTTGTGTGATAATGAAGACAACACATGCAGTATGGGTCATTTCAGTACTTGATGATAATCCTCGTTGCTCTTACCCTCTGGTGGCTCCAAGCCCTTGGGTCCAGTGGGTTGAAATCCTGTCATAGCCCAGTCAATCATCTGCTTGTTCAACATTTCCACTGATTTGGAGGTCTCTGTCTCATCACTGACAGGGCAGGTCATGAAGGCTTTGCCTGCTCGGCTGCTGGCCACCTACAAACACATTAAAATGATTTTGTCACTGAATTTCTCACTGTTTAGTTGTTTAGTCAACCTACTCACTTTACAAAGTGAGTCAGAGCATAGCACACACTCAAGAGGGCCGTTTTGGATGAAATTATATTTTTGGCATTGTCTTTTACTACTTTCACAAGGTAGACAGGAATACTTAAAAATAAAAAAAAATTAAAAATTTCAGCTTAATTTATGGACAGCCACTGACTTAAGAAGACAACAGCTGACTCAGAAGATACAATGGTATTGTCTATTGTGTATTATGTTGCTTTTTAATGTCAAAAATACCAAGCCAAAAAACCTAAACCAGAAATATGTTTTCCACACTGTCTGTCACATTCAGACTGCACAGGATGTAAATATTAACGAAATGTCATAAAAATATGCTGTTTGGTTAAACATTTGTAAGACACAGTGTACAACTAAAGCTCAGGTCATGGTCAGTGGTGGATAATGTGTTGTAATATGTCTGCAGTTATTTTCTGGGAGTGCCCTAATACTTACTTATAGTGGGTAGAGGAAGAATTGTCCAATGTTATTAGGCTTCTTTGGAAGGGAATGTCTTCGAATTTATGTGTTTAATATCTGACCAAATCATTTTCTAAATTATATATCAGTTTAAGCATGGCTCAAATGTGACCTTAAGAGTGAAAAAGCAGGACAGACACTAATTAAAAACTAATTGAAAATCTATCTGAAAAGATAGAAATGATCCAGGATTTTTTTTTTTTTTTTCAAAAAACTAAACCATACTGGAAAAGCTGGAAATCTTAGTTCAGGAATGTTTGTCCATGTTTGGTTTTTACTTTTTATTTGAGTTCATTATTCCATTCCTGCTATATGAACACTGACAGTAGCCATTACAGCAGACGTTATAAACTTTACATTGACTTCGCATGAGTCAGAGGTGTTGTCCGAAATTCCAAACTAACATGCCTGGCAGTTGCTAAACCAGTATGCAAGATTTTTAGTGTGTCTGAAACTGTAATATTCGATTTGATTCGATTAGACAGAACTTTATTGATCCTGGGGAAGAACCCTGGGGGAAATTAAGGTTCCAGTAGCAGCACAACACTGAATATATTCATATACGAAGAATGTAAAAGAATAAGAAGAAATGGAAAAGAAAATAATAACAATAAAAAGTAGTACTACTACTAAAAGTAGTAAAAACAGACAATTGTATATAGAAGTACCAGTAGTAATAAATAATAAAAATAGTAATAATAATAATAAATAATACTAAGAAATAAATATTTATACTATAACATTATGTAATATATTATATTATAGTAACAGAACTACTACTATTACTACTACCACTACTACTAATAATAACAATAACGTGATTTGTGCACTATTTCTGCATAAATAATACAGTATGTAAGCTTTGGACAATTCACTCGCATTGCACTGCAATCGCGATGAACAGACTGACAAAGTTGCGGGCAGAATGAATAGTAATATAGATGCTAGTCTGTATTGTTTCACCAAGGATATGAAATAGTAAACCTCCTTTCTCCCAAGTCGACATGGTCAGAAAGGGTAAGAATGTGGACAGATGGAAGTAGATTAAAAAAGGCTACGTAAAATAATAATAATATCACTTTTACTGGTCATTAGCATTTTTAACACCTTAACATGCAAACTCTACAGAAAGGTCCCTCCCATCAGCTAGTGTTAGAATTGAACCCTGGACCTTCTTGCTGTGAGGCGACAATGCTATTCACTGCACTGTCACCCTAGAAGGATGTTGTACTGATTATTTGCAGAAAAGTATGTTGAACGTCTGGAATCTGATAGAGATTGTTATGTGGCATGTATGTTATTCTTTTCAGAGTAATTGCTGCCTCAACAATGAAAGAAAGGTTAAAAATATTCTGACTGCGTAATATTTTTCCCAACTGCTACTTAGACTGAAATAAATAGGCAGTGTGGATGGGATTGGCCGAAAACTACCTCCACCCATTGTAATGAAGGCGCACATCCCTTATTGAAACCATCCAGCTCACTGAAGTGTACATTTATGAACCACATTATAAATGGACTACTATGCAGAGGAAGAGTCAGTATTTTATATTTGAGTCAGCTAAGCTCAGTTTAAAAGGCTCGTTTTCATGAAGAAATGGTGCTGAAGAAAACCATTAGAGCTGAAAACACTCACCTGTAGCACCTCGTAAATGGCTTTCTTGTACATGGGTTGCTTGTTGTAAGTTGGTTGGTGAAAGGCATTGTTAAAGCAACTCAAAGGCATGAGTTTCTCTACACAGACCTGTAAAAATACACAGGAAAGTAACACTTATTCTTGTACAGGCACTCTTGTTATTATTGTAAAAAATCCAAAAATTAATTAGTTCTATGTTTTATGTTTATTGTAAATGAGGAATTTGGCTGAATCAATAAGATAAAATGCTCATTATAACAACTGTGGTTGTCAATGTAAAAAGAAGGCTGTGTTGCTTAATTCCTGCTTTTACGAAAACAAATCTGACAGCAATATTAATATTGACTCTAAACACCCACCACTGAGAATTTTCCATCTCCAAACCACATGACCCATCTAGTTCCCTCGGCAGCTCTGCTCCGTCCTGTCATCCACCATGATACGATGCGGCCTGGCCACCACGAGAACCCTCGCAGCTTCCCCCAAACCAGCTCGCCGATGCCAAAACCACGGCCATCCTACAGCCAACACAAAGACAAATCATGTGCTCTGGGTTTACCTTGGGGCACAACTGTGAAACCTTTTAAAACACAGTCACAGTTGGTTTATTTTTCTTTACTTTGAGATAGCAAAGCTGAGATAAAAAAAACAACATAAAACAGTAATATTCCAGAATAAAACATATTACACTGGGAAAACCACAGAGGGAAAAACACACAAAAACAAATACTAGGAGTTTTAGGCTGCACATGTAATTGGCAGAGGTACTATAGACAACAAAAACTACAACTAGAAATAAAAAATGATTTAATTACTCAAATAAAAAAAAGCTGCCAACATTTCAAAAGCACAAAAATGACAAAGAAAGCAAACAAACAAAATAGAACTGCAGGTAAAATCAGCTTAATTTTCATTTTCCCTCAGCATTAAAGGTTTTTGGTGTTTGAGAATTAAATGCATCATATAGAATCTATAATAAACGACGGCAAAGCATATTTGACAGCAAGCGTCTTCGTGTAATGTTTTTGATCTCATAAATAAAAAATGTCTTGATAAAACCTGAAAAACTCAAACTAATGTTAACAAATGTTCATGTTTGTTTTGCTTGCACAGTAACTGGGAGTGAAGTATTTCAGGCTACTGTCATCGTTTATGTGTGCTGCATCTCCTTGTTCTCAGTACAGGTGTGCATCTGACATCAGCAAGTTGTTCATTTGAGTAATTTTTTGTTTGTTTTTCTACTTCCTCTGTTCATTGTAAGTTCCTGTGATGACGGTGAATGTCCGAACCATCCACACTGTTTTCACACTATAAATGAACCAAACCATGGTTCAGTTTGAAACAGACCAGGAAAGCGATAAAGACTATTTGGTCTAGATAGTGGTCCTGTGGAGGTTTCACACTTTCATATTTGGTTGCATCAACATAAAAAGTCTTCAAACAAAGATGTGTAAATACGCAGGGGCTTCAATAAGTTTGTGAGAAAGGACTGCTGGAAAAAACAGTTTAAGTTATAATGTTTATTTTTCAACATATGCTCCATCTACATCAATACACTTCTGCAATCATTGATACCATCTGTATACAACTGAGAGTCATGAAATTTAAACCACGTCAAAGCTGTGTTATTTTTCCACTAACTTTTTTTAATGTATAACACTGCCTTAAACTAATACCTGCTTCACACTAACATTTATCTTAGGATCTAGCCTAATATTTCCACAATCTGTTCATCAAAAAATTGTCCACTCAACCTTCATTTTACTTCAAATATTGAACACAAGACCAGAAAAATGATGACAAACATTTATTTCTGTTGCACTTTTAAACTGTCATCAGATGATATGGATGCAGTAAATGCACAGGTTTTAGTCTGTTGAAGTACCAACAGAAATGAAGACATTAAGATATGAATTTAAGTTAACTTTTGTTAGGTGGTTGAGGTTTTTTAGGTGCATTTCATATATTATACCGATTTTGTACACGTTGTGAGCATGATCTCCTGCAGGTAATATACTGATTCCAAAAAATACAAACTCTCTCACTGGCACTGCAAGAGCTATGCAAATGCCATTGTTGTTGATGTTGTTTCCGGCCTAGACACATGCAGCTGCATTTCCATTACACAAAGCAACAATGAGCATATATAAACATACTATATATGGTGAGACGTCACAAATTGTTTCATTTCATCACACATTGCAATATATGCATTAAACACTATAGAAAAACACAAAATGGCTTGAAATATTGCAGAAAAGTTTGTGAGAGGTGAAAAAGTTGGTGTATTGATAGACGTCGAATGCCACTGAAACTGATTTACAAATAATAGCAAATAATTGTACATATCTTCATATGATGACCAATAAAATGACTATAATGTTCACTAAATTAAATGAAAAAAAAGAGAAATGGATAGAAAACATCAATGTAATGTGATCCAAATTATCCATTTGGTTCAGTTCAGGTTGCAAAATCTAAAGTTGCTTCAGGTTGTGTGTGGATGAGAGGCCCAAATGTATAAAAATAGGACCAATGGCCCTGTAGCTCTCCCTCCTGGAACTGCCACCTTATTGTGGTGGAGGAGTTTGAGAGCCCTAATGATGCTAGGGGCTATGCTGTCGGGGGCATTTTGCCCCTGGTAGGGTCTCCCATGGTAGATTGATCCAAGCGAAGGGCCAGACGAAGAACAGTTCATAAGACCCTGATGCCGAAGGATATAAAGAGTGTGTGTACCCAGCCCGGAGGGTTACCTGGGGTCCGCCCTGGAGCCAGGTGTGGGGGTGGGGCCCGTGGGCGAGCGTCTGGTGGCCGGGCCTTTGCCCATGGGGTCTGGTCAGACCAATCCCAAGCCGGTAGAATGGGCTCATCGCCCTGTGGGCCCACTACCCACAGGGGGAAGCAGAAGGGTCCGGTGCTTTGTGGATTGGGCAGCAGACCAAGGCAAGTGCCTTGGCAGTCCCATCCTCGGTTATGGAAACTGGCTTTTGGAACATTGAACGTCACCTCTCTGGCGGGGAAGGAGCAGGAGCTTGTGGAGGAGGTTGAGCGTTACTGGCTAGATATAGTCAGCCTCACCTCGACACATAGCGTCGGCTCTGGAACCCATGTCCTTGAGAGGGGTTGGACTCTCTCCTTTGCTGGTGTCGTCCCGGGTAAGAGGCGGAGGGCAGGGGTGAACTTTTTGATAGCCCCCAGGCTCTCTGCCTGCATGTTGGAATTTACCCCGGTGGACGAAAGGGTTGCTTCCCTGCGCCTTCTGGTCAGGGAACGGGTTCTGACTGTTGTCAGTGCTTATGCACCGAACAACAGCTCAGACTACCCACCCTTTTTGGAGTCCTTGGGATGGGTGCTGGAAAGCACCCTGGAAGGGGACTCCATTGTTCTACTGGGGAACTTCCTGGAGGGGCGTGGTGGGGAGGAACAGCCTGCACGATCTGAATCCAAGTGGTGTTCAGTTATTGGAGTTCTGTGCGAGTCACAGTTTAGCCATAAATAACACCATGTTCAAACATAAGGATGCCCATCAGTGCACTTGGCACCATGACATCCTTGGCCGCTGGTCAATGATCGACTTTGTAGTCGTATCATCAGACCTGTGGCCATATATTCTGGACACTCGGGTGAAGAGAGGTGCAGAGCTGTCAACCGACCACTACCTGATTGCGAGTTGGATCAGGTGGCAGGGGAAGACGCCGTGCAGACCCGGTAGGCCCAAACGAGCAGTGCAAGTCTGCTGGGAATACCTGGCAAAAGAACCTGTCAGGTTGATCTTCAACGCACACCTCCGGCAGAGCTTCAACTGTGTCCCGAGGGCGGAGGGGATCATTGAGTCCGAATGGGTTTGTTCCGCTCTGCCATTGTCGAGGCAGCTGTTGTGACCTGCAGTTGTAAGGTAGCTGGGACCAGTCACGGCAGCCACCCCCAAACCCACTGGTGGACATCAGAGGTAAGGGGAGCCGTCAGGCTGAAGAAGGAGGCCGGCAAGGCTTGGCTGGCCTGTGGGTCTCCGAAAGCAGCCGACTGGTACCGGCAGGACAAGCGGTGCGCAGCTGTAACAGTCACTGAGGCGAAAACATGGGCGTGGGAGGAGTTCAGTGAGGCCATGGAGGAAGACTATCAATTGACTCCAAAGAGGTTCTGGCAAACAGTCCGGCGCCACAGGGGGGAAGGCGGTGAGGTAGTGAAAGTACTCCTTGATGAGATCTGCCCGGTATCTCAAGGCTCTGGATGTTGTAGTGTTGTAGGGCTGTCTTGGCTGACACATCTCTGCAACATTACGTGGACATTGGGGGCGGTGCCTTTGGAGTGGAAAACCGGGGTGGTGGTCCCCATCTTTAAGAAGGGGGACCAGAGGGTGTGTTCCAACTAAAGGGGTATCACACTCCTCAGCCTCCCTGGTAAGGTCTATGCCAGGGTACTGAAGAAGAGGGTACGGTCGATAGTTGAACCTCAGATCGAGGAGGAGCAATGCAGTTTTCATCCTGGATGTGGAACCATGGACCAGCTCTTTACCCTTGCTAGTGTGCTGGAGGGGGCATGGGAGTTTGCCCAATCAGTCCACATGTGTTTTGTGGATTTGGAGAAGGCTTACGACTGTGTCCCTAGTGGCATCCTGTGCTCCTTGGAGTACAGGGTGGTGGCCCTTTACTAGTGGCTATTGAGTCCCTGTACTGAAGGAGTGCAAGTCTGGTCCGTGTAGTCGGTAATAAGTCGGACTTGTTCCCAGTGAGGGTTGGACTCCGCCAGGGCTGCCCTTTGTCACCGGTTCTGTTCATAACTTTTATGGACAGAATGTCTAGGCGCAGCCGGGTGGTGGATGGGGTCGAGTTCGGTGGCAGGGGGATCTCGTCTCTGCTTTTTGCGGATGATGTGGTCCTTAGCTCATCTTAGCTTCATCGAGCAGCAACCTCCAGTTCTCGCTGGGGCGGTTCGCAGCTGAGTGTGAAGTGGCTGGGATGAAGATCAGCACCTCCAGGTCTGAGGCCATGGTCCTCAGCCAGAAAAGGGTAAGGGTTCAAGTATCTCGGGATCTTGTTCATGAGTGAGGGCAGGATGGTGCAGGAGATCGACAAGCAGATCGGGGCAGTGTCTGCAGTGATACGGACGCTAAACTGGTCTGTTGTGGTGAAGAGGGAGCTAAGTCGAAAGGCGAAGCTCTCGATTTACCAGTTGATCTACGTTCCGACCCTCACCTATGCTCATGAGCTCTGGGTAGTGACCGAAAGAATGAGGTCGCGAGTACAAGCGGTCAAAATGAGCTTCCTCCCTATCTCTAATGAGCCTTAGAGATAGGGTGAGGAGCTCGGACATCCGGGAGGGACTCAGAGTGGAATGTCTGTCTCGCTGTCTGGGCTCCTCTGCTGAGGCTGCTGCCCCTGTGACCCGGACCCAGATAAGCGGATGAAGACAAGACAAGACAAGATGAGACAAGGCCCTGTAGCTCATTGGCATGATCTATCAAGAATCAATAACAAGTCGAATTTGTGAGGTTGTCAGGTTCTGCCGCTATGTTAGAGTCCTGTGGTCTTGGTGCAGGAAATCAGTCCCCAAATAAAAGTGGGTGGCACTTTCAGTGGAGGACAACTCAACAAATTAAATGAAAGTCCATATATGACTTCCTATCAGTGCTCAATAGTAACTATATTGATATCTCTAATGATTTCCATGCTATAAGCCATCAATATATGGCCCATTAAAGGCCAAATAAAGGCAAATGGTAAAGGCAAATTTTTTATATTTCAAAAATTCGTCAGAAATTCAAACATCTAAATTTCTCAAAACTGTGGACAAACTTTGTTGACATTGTCCCAAGGAAGCTAGATTAAAAAAATGTACATGAATCCGACCAATAGTTTCATCAGAGAAAATGTTTGAAGAAATTGCTAATGAATACGAAGATGATGACGATGATGAAGACAACGGTGAAGATGACAAAGACTATGACACTGAAGGCAACGATGGACATAGTGCCTTCACAATAGTTCATGGCCTATCGGCCGGTGAGCTAAAAAAAAATTAGATCCCTGTTCACAGTTTAAATTAATCTAAAATCATCTGAATCACTACGCAAAAAAAGTCTCACCTCATATTCAGGCTCCGTGTCTGCAGGCTTTGGGGACGTCTTGTCTCCACTTCCGATGGCCACGGGCTCAGGGGTCGTAGCCACAGTGGGGGAGGCAGGGTCAGTGGGCTGCTGCTGTTGTTGCTGTTGTTGTGGTGGCTGAGGTGGCTGCTGATGTTGCTGCTGTTGAGTTGGCTGTGACTGCTGTTTGTACTGAGGTTGTGGCTGAGACTGAGTGTACGACTGTTGCTGAGACGGCGGCGGCGGTGGTAGTAGCGGTGGCTGCTGTTTTGAAGGCAGTGGGTGTTTGATTATGAAGACCTCTTCTCTCTGGGTCACTGGTTCCTTCTTGTGATCTTTCATGGCATTCATTGCTGACATCAGTTTGGCCTTTTTCTCTGCCTGTAACACAAACCAAGGACACGTGTTCTGAATGATTACGTTTTAACACAAAGTATAGTTTGATTAAATTTCATTTTTAACTTGAATATTAATACAGTGTTATTGATAAGACATTATCATCAGATTTTGTGTCCGATATAACAAAAAATCCCGTTCTTATCTGCACTTCCTGTCAGGTTCTCTTAACTTTATTTAAACTGATTAATCATGCTGAGTTGAAGGCCTTATTTTTAATATAACCAAATACTGTAGATAGGAAGGATGATTACAGCAGACAAGACTTTCAGATTTAACATGAGAACCTGAGCATTCTTTAAGGACAAACTTATTTAAAGCTCAGAGGAATATTAAAATATTCTGAACCTGACCTGTATCTAAACATTAAAAGCATATTGATGTGAACGCCACATTTTTATTATAAACAAAGACATGACACAATAAAATAAACAATAAAATAATATATAACCAGTCGATAAAGTAATAGAGCCTTGCAAATAATTAAATACCAACAAATGAATCAGCTCAAACGACAACAGCTAAATAAAATGTGACAGAATTATAGAATTATAGATTTAACACACAAAGAAAATGAAGGGACTTCAAAATCTTTCTGAAATATGTTCCAAGTAGTAGGTTGATTTTAGACATTTGAAAAAGTAGAAAAAAAATTTTGTGAAAATTTTTAATTAATATTTTTTAATGTACGACAGATTATTCTTCTACCAACTAAAATAAAATCTTCTGAATCAAACTTGGTTAAATCTGTGTCATTCCTCACCCCTGTACCCTTGTTTCCTGTCTTTTCTGACTGAATAACTCTGAAACTGTACAGTGAATTTCATATTCATAATAATATATAATGTATCTATGACTTGCCCATGTTATGACATTACTGTAAGGTTGCAAGGGAATCTTTAGGTATATTTGCTGATGTCATCTCTTAGTGGAATATGTCTCCTCAGTATGAACTGATGTATGAATGTAACATGGCTGTATTTAGTAGTGAAAATTATGAAACCAAGAGTAAAATAATTATTTTTGTCACTGAAGGAAGGTCGACTCGAAAGTGCTTCTTACAACTGACCAGTGAACCAGTGACTCATGGGTGCCAGCATGTGACAGGACAGGGTTTCCTCACATTTATACATGGGCTGATTTCACTGGTGAAATACACAAAGCCAACAGGAAACCATATAATCTTTTGAGCTTGGGCAGACTTTTTCCATCTTAACCCTCCTGTTATGTTCGTTTCTCAGGAACAGCAATGATGTTCCGGGTCAATTTGACCCGGTGCATGTTTAATTATCCAAAAGATGTC
>JAPQRQ010000016.1:2757978-2772643 GCA_037367365.1 Apogon talboti
AGAAGAAGTTTCATACTAAACAAATACTTTTAACTACTTTTCCTAGGTCTTCAAACTTTAACACGGGTCAATTTGACACGGAACATAACAGGAGGGTTAAGGAAACTTTGAAAAATACTCAAAACACATTACACCCTACACTACTACACTTAGTTTATTTAAAGTTCTAGATTACAGCTGTTAAGTTTTGTGCAGCTGCTACTTAACATGGTTTAAAAAAATCAGTGATAGCACAGCTTTTTATGACTCCAGTCAAGATTAATGTCTAGACCTGTTCAAACAAGTTATCAAAAAGGACGACTCACTGCATTTTGTTTCTGATGTAATGGAACATTACAAGATCATTTTCATGAGTACTTAAAATTATAATAGAATGTAAGGTAAAGCTGCCACAGACACAGAACATTAGTTATTGTATGCAGTGATATTCAAGCTGAAGACCAAAGATTCTCACTATTTCACTATTGATGAAAACATAACAGCTGACCTCCTTATAATTAGTTAAGCTTGGTCACACGTATCATTAGGAAACAAAGGTATCTGTTGTCTAATGTCACTGACCCTTCTCTGAAGGTTTATAGCATTTTGACTTGTGGGTCATGAAGTGGATTTCTTACCCATGATGGGAAAGATTAGTGAAATGTTGATGAATTTGTTTATTTCTACCTTTACTTTGATCATAAAGGAAAAAAGAGACAATAAAAGTGCATTAGTGTTTGCCTACATGACTGACTGTAGAACTATGAGTCCCGCCTGCCGTAACACCTCAAATTGTCACTTATCACAGGAGTCTGGGAACCGAGTTAGTTTCCCATAGGACTGTAGTAAAACAGATCACCCTCTGGTCTTCCTTTGTATATCCCCAGGCTATGATGTATCTGCAGATTGAAATCTTTCATCTTTTGAGAGAATACTGTTACTGTATGTATATAACTGTTAGCTTATTGGTATATAAACAGTCTACAAAGTGTTATATTAAAATGAGTATGCAAAGCTAATTTCAGATAAATGACAACCCATATAGCAGACCAAAGAGGCAGCAGCAGTGTGTAAGGTGCAGCCAAAGATCATCTACAACTGGATTCTCTCTGGTGCAGCTGCTGCTGTGTTGGTATTAGCTATTAGCTTACATGTACATAAAAAAGGGCCTGTATGAATTTTTATATTGAAAAGATACAGGGACCTGATATGTTTTGTGTGAATACTAGATGTAAATGTACACTGGTAAAAGTTATACATTTAGTGTCAACACTAGATGTAAACACAGGTTATAGGTTTAATGTTGATGCTAGGTGTAAATGTAATAAAATTAGTAAGTTTTGTGTGTACACCAAGTGAAGTAAAGTTACATGTGTAGTATGGGTACTAGATGTAAATGCACTGTAACAAAATTATACATTTAGTGTTGATGTTGGGTGTAAATGTAATAAAATATGTAAGTTTAGTGTGGACACTAGGCACAAGTGTAGTGTAACAGTCGTTATACATCTAGTGTGGAAATACATTATATGCTAGGTGTAAATGTAACAAGATTGGTGAGGATGTTAGGTGTAAACATACATGTAGGAAACATATCTTATATATGTACAGCCATGGCTGAAAGTTTTGCTGATAACACATTTTCTTACATAAATGTGATTTATTTTCCAATAAAAGTTTTTAAACTTATGAAATACTATAATTCTTCGATGTCCCTTAGAAATATGTGGAAAAAAATATCTGAAGAAGGAAATTTGGGAAAGCAAAATATCACATAGAGGAACAACTACAAGCATTTTATGGGGCCACAACAGTAGGTGTAGACATACTGCTGATACTATGTGTAAACACGAGAAAAGTTATGTTCGGTGTGTAAGTTTGGGAAAAGCTACTTGTTTTAAAATAAAAACTACTGATGTTCATTTATTATCATATTGCTGATACTAGGTGTAAACAAGAAAAGTTATATGTTTGGTGTGTAAGTTTGGGAAAAGCTACTTGTTTTAAAATAAAAACTACTGATGGTCATTTATTATCATATTTTTACATGTGATTTGCTTTATTATTTCTTACATTTTTTAAATGAATCAACTGTACACTATCTCTTGAAGTAGAAAAACATCTGAGCTTAATAGCTCTAGTTGTATCTATCATCCAAATAACTGTCAGCATCGCTGATATATTTTGTTTGCTACAATCCACAGTTCCTCTTTTACCAAGGGGTTAAAACACACTGTCTACCTTTGTCTACTATTTAGACAAGTACACTGTAAGGATAGTGGATATGAATATGTGCTGTATGAGTCCACAGTCTGGCTGTGGGATTCTGATAGGCTTTGTAAACATTGCTTTATATCTGATTGTAAGGGTAATTTATCAATAGCAGTGCATACAGTCAGTCTATAGTGTCCAGAGCTGCTGCCAAGGGTTCACTGGGTTTGTGGTACCTGACACTGAACTGCTAGGTCGATCAGAGAGGACAAGATGCAGCCGGTACTTTAAGCCTCTCACAGTAAATCCCCAACAGCTGCACTCATTCTGATGTCTCTCTCTGAAACACACACACGGTAGGACTCACATGCTAACTTTCTTCTCCTCTCACTCCCTCTCGTTTTTAAACACACAGTATATATCTACAGTCCCTTACGTAAACATGTGTTAGTCATCCTATAGGCTCCATGTGAAAAAGGCCTACACAGCTGTGCTTATGTTCCTCAAGTCTTTCTCAGGTTCTCATGTCTCACACATAGTGTAAAAGTCCAGAGCAGGACTATACATGTGTGGGAAGAGGAGGAGGGGGAAGCCAAGAAGGCGACAGATACAGGGATACTGTGGGATAATGTATAGCACTACTACCCTCCGACCTCTCTCCCAGTGTGTCTCATAAACAATAGAGCCTTTAAGGGGAGGTGGTGCCTAGACAGCGTGGGGAGGGGTTTTTGGTGGAGAGTAGAAACATGTGCTGTTCAATCAAGAGGCTCTGTGGTTTATAAATATCTGTACTGTAGAGCTAGATGGACGGTTCAAAGCCTTTGGCCATATGTGTTAGGTCTCCAGTGTGCTTATGTGCTTGTGCTGGAGCACAAGCACATAAGCACACTGGAGTTAGTGTTCAACAGCCTTCGTGGATGTGTGGTTCCAGATGGTAAACTGCAAAAACCAACAAATGTCAATTAAAGTGCTATATGTGCAGAGAGGTAGGCAGTAATCAAGTACGTATACTCTGTTACTTTGTTACCATGGAGTTTTCAGGTATATGTGGGTTCCTTGAGTACTTTTTAGTTTTACTGAAGTAACAAGACAGAAACAACAGAAAAGACCAAAAAAAGATTAAACTGACATAACGACATAAAATACATCAATAAAACACCCAATGAGACAAAAATTACATACAAGAAGTAAGACAAAAACATTGTAAAATATTAAACAAGATGAAAACAAGGTAAGAAGCACAAGATAAGGTAAAGATTAAACAGACAAGACACAAGGTAAAAGGTGTGGCAAAGGAAAATTACATAAACAACTAGACGAAGAACAAGACAAAAACAAAGTAAAAGACATAACAAGACCAAAGAAAAGTATGTGACATAGCAAGATGTAACAAGATGAAAATGACATGACAATGTATATAGTAATAAATGAAAGACAAAAGAAAATGAAAACAAGGTAAAGGATGTAACATGACAAAAGAAGACATGAAAGATCTAACAAGTCAGAAAGAAATAAAAGATATGACAAGATGAAAATGTAAGAGATGGAGCAATAGAAAAACTACATGAAAACAGAGTTCAGTACATTACAAAACCAAAGCAAAGTGAAAGACGTATGTAAATATACATAAAAGATGTAACGAGATGAAAACCATGTAAGTATAGTTTTTTAATGGTGTTTGACATTAAAATGGTTTAATAATTTTCATCTTATTGTAATACAACCTGTACTCAACAAAATATTTTTAAAAACTGGGCTTTTTCACTTTTACGGAAGTTGAATCAGTACTTCTGCTTTTACCAGTCTTTTTTTGCTTCCTCTTTTTACTTTTCGCCTGTGTATATGTAAGGGGAGAAACAGTCTGTAATGCAATGAAGAATAAAATGGGCTGACTGAGCAACAGGAAATAAAGTTTTGTGCTTTTATTTCAGATTATCTATGATGACCAATAATCACAAGAACACTGGGAGAAATTTAAGGAGCAATTAATGACCCAAGGTGCCGTTATTGTGCTCATTTCAGTGTGTTTAGGGTCCAATGACTGTCTCCATGGTACCTTGTGCTCAGAGCCAATGAGAGAGAGACGCTAAAAATGCCAGTGTTGGGGGGGAGGAGGAGAGAAAGTACAGTGGCTATAAGAACCAGATATTTGTCTCTGGACTTTTTTCCCTCAGTTGTAAATGCCCCCCTTTTAGGGGCCTCACAGTGTGTGTGTACAGCTCCACCAGCAAGACAGGCCCTAAAGGGGAAAATAGGAAGGGAGGTAGCAGAGACACAATGCAGTCTTTATCATTTACGCACGCCTGCCCGTCACTGACAGCTCAGAAAAACCACCACTTATATCTGCTGTCACGCCGCGCTGAAGGCAAACACCAAAATGACAAACTGTATGACATACTATAGATGCATAAACACAGGAGAGCAACTGTGTTGAAACAATCACCCAGTGAAAACATCCACTCTCATTCTACTTAGAAAAATGTTTAATAGGAATACAAATGAAAAGTCCAACCTAATCATGAGGTGTGTAATCATGAAGTTTTTGTTACGTGTAAAGAACAAAAAAAACAGAAGCTCTGCAGGCCTCAGGCAGAGTGTAGAGACATGTTGAGTGCACAATAAGGGATAATCTGACTTAGAGGTCTATACAGCATGATACCCTGAGGGCTCAAGGGGTGACAGAGTGCATGGGAGACAGAAAAAAGAGAAGAGATATTGGTCTCCAGGGTGTGCAGATGATACTTTAGTATCCAATCTGGCACATACTTGTTAACAAAAAAGGTCACATTTACTGTGTAGCTTCAGTTATTTATAAGACAATAACAATCTTACAACTGCCAATTTTAAGGTTGTTAACTTTACAAGGACAGGTTATTAGATTCAAAATGCCAAAAGTGCAGTTCAGTTGACACAGTTTTGCACGAGGCCTGAGAACTAAATGAACTACATAAACTAAATTCAAAGACAACAAGCTTGGAGCAATTCAAACGCATGAAAAAAGATGCTAAGTAGCAGGAAAGGTGCAATCAAATGAAAACAAACAAGCAGTCTGCAAACTCCAATAGAAGGTAAAAGTTACACGTAGATTAAACAAACTGTCACTGAACATTACTTCCTCACGCGACGTGACAGCAAGTCTTTGAAGCAACACAAAAGAGTTTGACCTTTGAATGCAGCAGTCTCTCATGCGCAACAGGCAGGAGAGACACAGCGGGAACTGTTTTGTGTAATTGTTTGATGGATTATACAGTGAAATATGTCTTCAGTGCAAAGACCTACTAAGCTTATCTGCTGAGCGGGGTGCTCCTTTAAGTCAGGACAGGTGTAGTTAACTTGAGAATCGTTAGAGAAAGAATGCTGCAGAAGCTGACCTTAAACCTAAAGAAAACTGTTCTTAAAAGGAGTAAAAATACGGCCCTGCAAATGTAGAAGTGTCACATTACATTTGTGATTTTAGCACAGATCCATACAAAGACAGCATATTTCATGAGTGGCCTTGGGGGGTCACACCTAAAGAGGCCATCTGGTTCTCATTGTATTGCCTCCTTTTAAGAGATAATTAGGAATATTACAGAGTAGGCCATGAATATATAAACATAAAGTGGAGTTGTTTAAAAAAAAACACTCCCTAAGGAATCTGCAAAGTAGTTCTTTGAGATGCATTCAAGTGATCAAATTACTGTTCTTATAATAAATCTATGCTCAACATAAAACAGAATACAATGGGTATATGATCCAGGCAAGAACAGGCTTTCAGGCTTGCACAACAACGCAACCTTTTTCCTAGTTAAATGTTAGGTAAGGTGAAATCATAGAGGCTCTGAAAAACAGCAACAATTCTAGATGCATATTTCTGACCTAAAAACCTAACATTTCTAGGCGATACATTGAAACAGGAAATACTTTCAGCACATATTCACCCCATGGGAGAAAGTTTTTTTTGTGTGAGCAACTTTTTCCCTAACACGACTTCATTCTTCCTTTTTAAAGAGACGGTTTCCCTTTAAGCTGTGCACATCGGAGCAGATGGTCCACAACAACAACTCTCGTGGAAATACCTGAAGTCAGCATATTCCCCCCTCGCTGTAAGCAAGCTAATCAGACATGCACACACTATCCCCCTGTGTTATCAAACAAACAATGCAGTGCACATACCCATACACGCCAGCGCGCAAGCCTCATAATCCAGTAGTGTGGGGCTTAGGAGTGTTTTTTTCACCCCCACTCTCCAGGCAGAGGAGATCGCTTCAAAAAAGAAAGCATGAACATTTCTTTGTCTGGGAATTCAGGGTCAGGTGATTACCGACAGGAATTCTGGTTGGCTAGAGAGGACTTGCAAAATGTTGGCAGCGAGCCAAGAGGCTGTCTTGCAAAGCAAGGGCTGGAAATTTGCTGCAAACCTCATCTTCACCCTCATATCTATAGCACAGAGTTCATTTCCATAGCTGTGGGGTGGGGGGGTCACAAGAAGAATGGAGGGGGAGGGAAAAATGAAGAGAGGGAGAAGTTCACTGTAACTAACACAAGGCATATGGGAAAAAAAAAGAGAGAGATCCCATTCCTCAAGAAAGTGCAAGGCAGCGGTAACCCGCTGTCTTGCAACCCGTCACAATGTCCTCCCTGTCCACCTCCTCCTCCCAGCTGCAATGAACATGCAACAGCAAAAAGTTCTGTGGCAAGAGTAGAACCATATCTGAGGGCTATATGCATTATATTAGTCCCCGAGAAAGGGCTTTGAAGTCAAAACAAATCAGCCGTTGTGCAAATTAGATCAAAGCTTGCAAAAGACCAGATGAGAGAGGGGGAAAATAAAACAGGCCCACTCACAATTTGCATCTCACAAATCCCCTTAAATCTCAGCCTTGTAGAGCCACTTGTTTAAGAAAATCCACCTCTGTTTTGGGAAATGTGAACTGCCCACTACTTCCCTCATATATTTTATGACATTTCACTCGTGGTACTCCAGCATGTCCTGCTAATTTGGCAATATTTCCTCCCTGGAGACATTTTTATGGCCACTCCCTGAGACTCATCCAGCAGGCCAGCTGGGGGGTGGGGGGTGGTCAGCATAAGAAACTCAAGACCCCATTGTTATTAATCATTACCGAGAGGAGTCATAATTAACATGACTGAGTAATGTGCAATGTGGTTTTTAAAGATGTCAACACTACACTGCATTACAGACTTTTATTAGTGTTCCAGAAGAAAATGACGGCTTTAAATGCCTCCTGACTGCACTAAGTAACACTGATGGTTTGTTAATAAAAATAAATAAAGTTCAACACAAAGGCTCGCAATTAATTGGCTGTTTTGGAGCTTTGGAACACACAAAACACTATTAAGCTCACCAAGTCCCGCCCCGTTACTGTTGCTACACCTGTCAAGCTTTCACATTCAGAAGGTTACTCCAGGAGATTGTTAATGATACGCAGGAGATATTTCACAGTACATAACAGAAACCTTCTATAGTAAACAGCAAAAAAATAACAGAGAGCAATACACGGAGAGGATCACAACCATTAGCTTCATAATATGGTATTAATTTGATCTGATTTGAGACTAATTTAATGTCAGAGGAGGTAAAGCTAACATTAACTCGCTTGGCACACGCATGTTAGCAAACAATCGCTGATGAATGTAAATAAGAAATGAGCATTATTCAAGTCATTTTTAAGTTGAGTAGTTAAGTATCATTCATAGAAATAATCACAAAATCATTTATGTTGCCATCATGTTCTATCGTGTAGATGATCCTTTTCATGTGAGAATTTGAAATTACAAGTGCTCTTGTCGTAGTGAAATTAAAAATGGCTGACACAATTGATCGTGACTTGCTACTTGGGTAAAACAGTTTTGAATGTGTTAATTCATCTGCTACAGCCTTTTTTTTTACAAATTGTGTATGCTATAAATGCACAAAAGCATCAGCTAACAGCGGCAGAACATTAATAAAAGCATTATTTATCTTTCGTAATAATAGACAGCCACCGGATGCGCCACCGTCACCGGATCCGCACCACCGGATATCCTTTGTGTGAACGCAATAACTGGGACAGATTGGATTGAATTTGTTATCCCTTGTTAACCAACACAGGGGACCCCTAGTGGAAGAACCTTATCGATTTCAGCCTCTCATGAGTATTATAAGTCATCAAAATGGGGGTGCTTCAGTTGAAAGTCAGGTTTTCGGACATAAATCAAGCAATAATAGGCCAATTGAGATAAAATTTGTTTCATATTGATTGTCTTACAAATGTCCATTTTCTTGCTACTATCCAGAGTTCATATGGTGTCATTTTCATTCACTAGGTGGAGTTTTCTGGGGAAAACTTGGTTCTCTGACCATTATTCTGCCACTATCAGGTCGATGTAGCTCAAACTGAGTTCATATCGATTGTCTAACAATTATTGTGGATAGATTTATATATAGCAGAGGATTGTGGGGATTTCAGGAATATACCCTTGCTGTCGGCCCCTGACAGCGTAAGCCTTGTTTCAATTTACATTTATCATTTATTTATTCATTTATTTATTCAACATTTATCAATGATGCTGAACCTAAACCTGACCAACTGAGGTAACCCAGATCATAATACTGCTCCCACAGGCTTGTACTGTAGGCACTAGGCATTATGGGTAATCACTTCATCTGGCTCTCTTCTCACCCTGATGCATCCATCACTCTGGAACAGGGTCAGCCTGAGCTCATCAGACCACATGACCTTCTTCTATTGAAACATAGTCCAATATGTATGCTTTCTATCAAACTGATGGTTGTTTCAGAAATGCGAAGCTACTCACTGCATCAGTTAGGGTTAAACAACTTGTTGCAGCTCAAACACATTAATCACTGCAGTAATTATCTAATGGAAGACTCCTAACTATTTACATAGTTTTTTTGGAGAGGCTGTGTAGAAATAAATACATTTTATCAATTCAAGTATGTAAGAAACACTCTTGATTTCATCCCAATTTTGCCTCCGATGCAGTTTTTTTTGGAATGCACAGACCTTGAACTTTTATGCTGATGCACTGAGAGGAATATCACCATCTCTTGTAGATCCTCTAGACCATTTACGTAGCAGCATAATGTATTTTTTTTTTATTATTTTGATTTTGACTGTTTCTCAGGTCTGCTAATCAAATCAACTGCTTGGTGCATTGTTTTGTGAGTAATTAAAATGTTATATTACTTATTAAAATATTGCAATACTTATTACATTCTTGACAGTAACCCTTTACATTTCAAACGTAACCCGGAAACCCAAACACTGCTCCCAATGATTTAGGACATACTGATGGAAAGAGATACTCCTGCCCAAATTTTCATGTCATTTGCAAATAAGAATATACTGTAACTATTAGCATGGCTCACTTCAACATGGGTTAGAGGGAGAGTATGTTTCTCAGGGATTTTGGTAAACTGCCCAGTGTCATATTGAATAATTTTGTCTCAGATTCAAGACATCAAAGCAGTCAGAATGATGCAAATCTAAAATTACAGCAACATTTTTATCCGGGAAACATCAGTCATGTGAAAGCATCAAACAGACGTGATCAAGGCAGCTGCCTGTGATTTTTCCTCAGCTAGTACATTACATAGAACAAAACCAGGAAACACAGGCAGCAGTCAACCGAGCCAGCAGCCCTGAAAATCCACTGAAATAAATGGTACCTTCATGAGATATCAAATGACCCATCAAATACACTTGGCTGGGAAAAACAGCATGAGCCCTATCTTTAAACACTGGCGGCTCTAGTCCACACCTGTCAGTCATAGTGGTGTTTTATCGTCCCCACAAAACGGTGGCTGGGACTGAGCTGGGGTACTCACCTCCATCTTCCACTTGGCCAGCCACTCCTCTCTGGTCCGCTTGCTAATGTAATAAGGGTCACCAGCCTGGAAGGTTATTCTGGGCATGGGCCTCTGACGAAGGCTGATCTCCCAACCAACTCCCCCTCGCAGCCTCCCTCGACCTCCCTGTTTGAGGTGTTAAAAAAAAAAAAGTTAGCTACGTATTTTTGAGTCTTCCTTTTCGAGGTTGTCTCACAAGGAAGCGTCCAGATTTGTGGTAAATCTGTGCATCCAATCTGTCTAGGGCCCATGGGACAGACTCTGATTAACATGTGAGTAATTGGTGGTTGTGGCGATGGGGTTGTCTGGGTTGTCTGATTTCTAAAAAGATGATGACTCACATGTTGAGGTGACAGTGCCGTATGGTCCTATCAAATTGGTAGGTTGTGACTGGTAAGCAAACAAAATGTGATGCCACAGGATCAAAATCCAACTCCCTGGCAACAGTCTTAAGGTCACCAATGCCAAATGATTCAAGAAGCTCCAAGTGTATTTGATATTTCAAATCTATACACCATTAGGTACCATTTCTTTCACAAGTTCAAACGCAAGAGAACTGGTGAGATGTTATGAGCCTTGACAATAAACAGAGCATGCAAAGCTTTTGGTCTAGGTAGGTATGGTACAGTCTGAGTGAAAGATTTCACGATGACTGTGGGAAACAGAATTATTATAGATAATGAAAAGTGAACTAAAGCTTAACTAAAAATTATTTCTTCGCTGACATATAACTGTACAAAACATGAAAGCTAAATAACGCCTTAATTTAACAAAGCAACACTAACTAAAACAACACTGAATTTTATGAAAAATCAGCTCCATTTTTTTCCCCATTGTTAAAGCTGCAGTATCTAAGATTTTCTTATTGCTTACGTGAAGTTTGCATTGCAGTCTGTGTAGTGCTGTGTACTGGTGGTTTGTTGGCTTTAGCTAGCCATACTTCTAAGCTAATGGTAGCAAGTGTTACAGTTGTAGAGAACCAGAACAGAATCACGGAAGAAATCAGGAGCAAGTATAAATATTTTCACAGAAAAACTGACCCAAGTCCTCCACATAGAAATCTAAGATTCTGGAGAAAATAGTAGCCAATCAGTTATGTGACTTCCTTCAAGCCAACAGTATATTCGAGAATTTTCAGTGAGGTTTTAGGGAACATCATAGTACAGAAACGGCATTGGTCAAAGTCACCAATGACCTTCTAACTGCTTCAGATAAGGGTCTTGTTTCTGTACTGGTTTTGTTGGACCTTAGCGCGGCTTTCAACACTGTCGACCATCATATCCTTCTGCAACGATTGGAACAATCAGTTGGTATTAAAGGATCAGCATAAATGTGGTTTTAATCCTATCTAACTGATCATTTCCAGTTTGTTAATGTTAATAATGAATCTTCTCAGTCCACTACAGTTAGTTATGGAATTTCTCAAGGCTTGGTTCTTGGACCAATACTGTTTATCTTATACAGTATATGCTTCCTTTAGGCAATTTAATAAGGAAGCACTCCGTTAACTTTCATTGTTACGCTGATGATACCCAATTATATCTATCTATCTCTTAAACCTGATGAAGCTATTCGGCTAACTAAACTAAAGGAATGCATTAAAGAGGTTAAAGATTGGATGACCAACAACTTTCTGCTGTTAGACTCAGACAAAACTGAAGTCATTGTGCTTGGCCCAAAAACTGTTAGGGATGCAGTGTCTAGCGACATAATCACCATGGATGGCATTACCATGGAGACCAAAACCACTGTGAGGAATGTAGGTGTTATTTTTGATCAGGATTTATCATTTAACTCACACAAAACAGATTTCCAGAACCGCCTTTTTCCATCTCCATAATATTGCTAAAATCAGGCATTTTTTAACTCAGAATGATGCAGAAAAATTAATCCAGACTCCGCTTTTATCACATCCAGACAAGACTATTTAAACTCACTTTTCTCAGGCTTCTCCAAAAAGTATTTGAAGACCCTTCAGCTAATCCAGAATACTGCTGCCCATGTACTGACTACAACCAGTATCAAACACTATATTTCTCTTGTGTTGGCTTCTCTGCACTGGCTCCCTGTAAAAGCTAGGATAGACTTTAAAATACTCCTCCTCACTTACAAAGCCCTTCATGGCCAGGCACCTACCTATCTGAGAGAGCTTTTAGTTCCATACAATCCAACTAGAGCACTACGCTCTTACATGCAAGCTTATTGGTGGTTCCTAGAATCTCCACACAGTAGGATGAGAGCTAGAGCCTTCAACTACCAAGCTCCTCTATTGTGGAACCACGTCCCTACCTTGGTCCGGGAGACAGACACACTCTGTATGTTTAAGAGTAGGCTTAAAACTTTGCTTTTTGATGAAGCTTATAGTCAGGGCGGCTCAGGCTGCTCTTAGTTCTGCTGCTATAGGCTTAGACTGCTGGGAGACTCATCATGATACACTGAGCTCTTCTCTGCTCCTCCTCCTTTCTGATCTCCTCTCTGCTCCTCTTCCTCTCTGACCTTCTCTCTCCTAATCTTCTATATTACGCCAAGCTCTTCTTTGCTCCTCCTCCTGTCTGATCTCCTCTCTGCTCCTCTTCCTCTCTGACCTTCTCTCTCCTAATCTTCTATATTACGCCAAGCTCTTCTTTGCTCCTCCTCCTGTCTGATCTCCTCTCTGCTCCTCCTCCTCCTCTCTGACCTTTCTCTGTCCTAATCTTCTCCATTCATGCCCCAGCAAATACATGTTACTGACTTGACATGTTACTCCCCTGAGTCTCTGTGCTTTACGTCCTCACAGGTTTTCCCAGGTTTTTCCCGCTGTGGTCCGGCTCCCCTGCTGCCGCCATCACCATCGCTCACTTATCCATCCTCTGTGATCTGGCTCCCTCCTGCCTCCATCTTTATCACTCTTCTATCCATCCACTGTGGACCTGCTCCCCTCCTGCCTCCAGCATCACCTCTCATCTATCCATCCGCTGGGGTCCTGCTCCCCTCCTGCCTCCATCGTCATCATTCATTTATCCATATAGCTGTGATAGTGTTTATTATATAGTTACATAGATGGTAGAGGTCTCCATTATGTATACTAACAGTTGTAGTAGTAGTAATACATCACTGCTAATTCTTGTATTTGTGGTAGTACTAACAGTTATGGACATTTGTTCGAGTTACTGGTAATTACAATAACACCAGCTATTCTACCTTCCAATAGTTCTAGTTCAGTTTGCTATGCATCCACGTGTCTCCCCCTATTTCACCCCCACCCTTCTCCCCCCTTCCTAACCTTTCTTTCTCTCTCTCTCTCTCTCACTCTTGCTTTATCCTCGCTCTTTAACCCCAACTCGTCAAGGCAAACGACCCCGACCAATATTTGAGCAAACCGGAGTTAAATCTTAATGAGACTATTTAGGGCTGTGCACATACTCATAGAGCAAAAGTTAAAATAACTACTGATTTCCTCTGCACAAAGCAGAAAACACAAAATAACTTTGCCCATGTTAGCAGGTTGTGTATTTGTGTGTGTCATACCACTGCCAACAAAGAGAACAGATACGAGGAGGTCTTCCACCTCCAAGAGCATTTGTTGACAAATGAACTCATTAGATGCTAATTTCTTTACAATTAAACCTCTTACCTGACTTAACACAACCGAGTCAATGTGGAATATCATGTCAGTTGATGTTTACTGTCAAGTTGACCATGATATCTGTCATCCGGATGGAAAATGTCAGGATGTCAGTTGGAGTAAACATAAAACAGGTGAATATCAAATTATGAGTCAAATTTGAGTTTATAAGACTGTAGTCTGCAAATAGTCTGTAAAGATGGACCCTGTGACAATGCCTCAAAAGTGAAGCCAAATCATCTTGATCTTTTAATATATTTATGTAGCAGAAAGAAAGTGTTGTGGGGTTCATCTTTGTTTAGACATCCTATGTATAAACTCCATGAAGATATCAGCATTAATAGATTCTTCCGTATGAAGCACAGCAGCAGGTTAGAGAAATAGAGCAGACTAAAGACACAAAACACTGGAGACACAAACAGAGTATCTTGAGGGGTGTTGGGTATTGTGTCACTACCAGTGAATGAGACCAAACGTGCACCCTTGCAAAACAAACTCCAAAATAAACATTCATGTAAGCATTTGTGATTCTTATCGAACCATTAACAGCTCATGGTGCACTTTAAAATAATGACTTTCACAATATGGTATTTTAATAAACAGTGGTTTTGTGAGACATCTTTAATGTCTACAGATAGACTCTGTCATCCTTCATTCTACAGCCTGTATAAATCCAGACCTTCCTTGTCATCTAAAAATTTAAATTAATTGTTAGACAAAAATACGTAAGCTCTTGTAAATCCAACTAACACCAAAATTGAATTGTAAACCTCCACCAAAAGAGTGCATAACAATAAATGAACTTTTCAAAACTGCAACAACTTGTTATATTTTTAACCTTAAAATCTAAAACCTTAGATTATCAATTAAAAAAACAAAAAGCTCCTCTAATCAATAGACAGAAGAAAATTATAAACAAGTCACAAGTCAAAAGAAGAGAACAGACAACAGACTTGTTTAAGTCACAAATCACGGTAATCAAAGTTGAAGCTCTGACAACATACCAGTCGTAGAAT
>JAPQRQ010000016.1:2797497-2814735 GCA_037367365.1 Apogon talboti
TATCTATCTATCTATCTATCTATCTATCTATCTATCTATCTATCTATCTATCTATCTATCTATCTATCTACCTATTCACTGGATGCAATAATAAATTCTAGATACTGTGTTTAAAAAAGTATTGCTACAACTTATAACTACAGCTTATTAGAAAAAACATGGAATCTGATAAAGTAGCAGCACCAAGCTAGTTTACAGTACCTAAAACCAGTTTTTATTGATGTGCTTATATATTTTAAATCTAAACACATTAACTACTTTCTCATGGCATCGTAATTCTCACATTTTTAGCAAATCTACAAGCAGCAGAACTACATTACATAACATGGCAAAATATTAAATTGCTGATGATGTACATGTCAACTATGTTGTAAAATCACTCATGTAACACATAGCCAATATCTGAACACTGTATCTCCTCCCAGATTGTCTAATATACAGTTAAGGCTAAAATGTCAGGTAAACATTATTTTAAAATGTGGTCTAGTGCACACGTCCACACGGATATTTTGCAAATGATTTAAAAGGTGGAAGACATTAATTAGCACAGGAGGGATTTCAAAGGTCAGGCCATGCTATGCTCTAAGTGTGTGTACTGAAAAGATGGAATAAATCCATCAGCCATTACTGTCCCAGGGTATTACGTACCCTCATTTGCATAAAGAGATAGATGTGTGTGATCAGGGTACTGATACCATGATTGATGAGCAGAGGGATAAAAGAGATAAACATGGTGTTAAAATGTGGGGAAAAAAAACATGTTTCTAAAAAGCAGATGTGAATAGAAACGTACAAACCTATAAATGGTTACTTTAAATGTAGATGTTGATGTTTCCAGACGGTGCTGGGTTCATTGTGTGATTACTAATAGAGAGTCTGGTGCTTAGGTTTTGTGGCAGAATTTGCATAGATAATGGCACGTTTTGAGTGCAGCCTGGTGTGCAGACTCATTTGGGAACCACTTAAATGGATGACACAATTCAGTGGTGCTGGGCTATCACTGCAGGAACAGACTATGCCAGCCCGTTCATCCAATTCCTAACCAAGACACTTGGATGAAAACATGAAAATACAACGCCATTTTCAAAGACAGACTCAAAGCTAATATTTAAAGAAGAAAAACCACAACAGAAAAATGATAAAATATGATCCATTGTTGCCTGAAGTGAACCCTACTTACACTGTCAATATCTCTGCACTATTTCCATCTGGGTAACCGGTTATTTAAGGCAATGTCTGTTGCCAGGCAACAAGACCAAGGGCAGTACTGTGTAATGGGAACATGGAAGAAGAGGACAGATCCCCCCAGTAAAAGAGCCAGAGAGCCATTCCAGCTCCAGCTCCAGCTCCAGTTCAACCTACACCAGCCAACGCCCACCTCACCAACCACCATTACAAACAGTAAATGTCATGTAATCAAGCTGCAACTTGCATCCCTCACAGATGCTGTTGTCACTGTAGTCATGAAGCATCAGTGATGCTACTGTTAATGACTCTGTCTGCATCATGAAAGATGACAAAGCAGTCGACATGCTACAATTCTTTGCACATTTAGCTGTTATTTCAATAAATATAAGAAATGACGAAAACGCCAGTGCGATTACAAAGATCATGATGGATTAGACTGACTGAGTGACTCCATTCATAAAACTGGGAGTGTTTTTAGTGGGCTCTGACCTTAAGTGAATGCACAACAAATCTTTTTTGATATTTCAAGGCTCCATCCACGCTACAAACGCTTCTCTGACCTAAAATATTCAATCATTTCAGCATATTTTCAGGCAGTGCAGGAATGTCATTATAGAGGTAAGAAAGTACTGACACATTGTAGTAACACATTCTTGGGTGAGCTCAGGAGTGAATACTCTCCTTTGAAATTAGTTCTATGGAGTTTTTTTTAAGCTTTTATAAAAGGTGAACTTTACATTTAGAGAGTAAAATCCATGTCAACAGTTATACACAGTTAATAAATAAATCATGCAAATAAATCTAAACATGGTTGAAAACTGCTCAGATTAAAGCCCCTTAGACCCTAGATACACAGTGAACAGTGAAATTGTAGGAAAATCATGACAGTTTCACCTCTTTGCTTCTATACTTTGCTGTGTAGCCAACATTCCTAGATAACAAAATGTCTATTAAAACAATACCTATCTCACCTACACAGCCTTGAGGGACAATCTTAAATTACTATGGTTCCCAAGTTATGAGAAACAAAAATGCTTTAACCAGGATGACACATAAAATATGAATAAAATATGTTTTGTAAAATATGTTCTGTTGTTGTATTTTTGTTTCAATATAATCCTTTTAATAAGTGAGGCTGGATAATTAACTAATAACCAATACATTGCTTTTACAAAATAGTAAGCAGAAGTAGCTAAAATGATGACTAGTATGGCTTCAAATGGGGGATATTAAAAATAAATGTCTCCTGTATAAACTAAATAATATGCAGAACAAGCAGTTTTGGAACTAGATTTTTAACTCAACTTTGAAATTAGACATTTTTCCTATTCTAGCCCAAATTTCTAGAGACTTTAAGGTGACCAAATTTTCATTTAAATTATACTAGCACATCACAATGTAGAGGAGTCTACTTAGTGCTGCCAGATGGAAAATGTTGAAGAGACTTGCAATGATCATATTTTGAAGAAAACTACTGTATGTAAGTAACACCCAAGAGGGCTGAACCAGGTAAATTTAATACGGGTCTCAATAGGTTATTGTATTCAATCTACAATACCTTACATTTCTGATTAATAAAAAGGACATGAGTTAAAGCAGATTCAATCCTAATCATGTTGGGAAATGCACTAAAAAGATATCACCATGATTATGATGATAACTACTACTGATTTTGATATTGTATATTTGGTATTATTGTTGGCAAAATTGTTGTACAAATTAGATAGGCCTGATGACACACATCTGGCAACAATGAGTCTACCTTCAAACAGGTCATAAACTCTACATACTTTTGAGTATTTCTTACCATTCTGTTTTCCTGTGATTCGGCATAGTCTGAGCTTTTGAATGCAGGGCTGTTGGCGTTGGTGACAGTGTTGGACGGCATTGCTGAGTGTCTTATGACCTTATGGGTAATTTCTGATGGGTGATCTAGACAGATGGGGGATGTTTCATATGAAAAATAAACTTAAAAGAAATTAAAAAATAAAAAACAGAAATGAGAGATGAATCCTCTTCTTGCTCCTGAAAGATCAGAAATAGAAAAAATAATCAGTGTGGTAGCGACATCATTTCCTGTTGTGATTGTGATTTTACATCAGTCTGCAAACTTCATGCTGCAATGTCAGTAAAAGAGCTGAAATCTGCCACATCCACAAATTACTTTCGATTTTTCTTTGTTTAACAAGCTGAGCATCAAGCTGAGCATCAAGCTGAGCCACTGCACAGACCACGTCACGTATAGGAAGCTCTTCTATAGGATACTGTATGTTACTACTACCGCCTATAGGGCCTATGCCACTCTTTACACCACATGTGTGCATGGCTGTGCAGCTGTCTACATGCCCACGTTAAATATCCGCTATTGTGCACATAACTATTCCAAAAAGCTGCACAAAATCTGAGTAGTGATCATGCTGCTTGAAAGGGATCTTTCAATAATAAATGTGGCTTTTTCACCCTGTCTAGGTTAAAGTTACTCCAGCAGTCAGCCATGCGGACACACCGGAGCCACTTCCACTGTTGCACTGGTAGAAACACACCAAAAGAAAAAAAATACTGTGCCTAGATCTATTCATGTATTGCTATATTGTTTAATTTTATGTCAGGGTTGAAGCAAGATAACTGACAGTCGGTTCTGATTCAATTAGAAAGTCTACGAGGCTGCTGGAATGAAGTCCCCACTCCTAAATAATTGCAGGCAACAACCAGAAAATCAACAAAATAATTTATTATATACATGGCCACACAGGTTAATGTCAGCGCATTTCCATGCACATCAGAGCTCTACACCCGGATCGCACACTTCAAAATCGCCATCGACTCACTTTCATTTATTATTCAAATGGTCTGTGCGTTGAAAATGTAAAGTTTGTACATGTCTTTTGCAGCAGGGGATGTATGCAATTTGACCCAGGGGATTGTGGCTCTTCTACAGGCCACGGCCACTGAAGGATAAATCCCCGTTATTTTTTAATGAGGTCGGTGCTTTTTTGAAGGCGTGATCCCGGTTCCTTTGCTGAAAATTCGGTCAAGTTCAAGTGCACATCGCGATATCCAATCAGCACATCTGCAAAAAGCTAAATCGCTATTTCCCCGTCTCCATCGAGTGCCTTCCGCTCTAAGGGCTTTCACGTTTTTGTTTTTTTTGTTTGGTTTTTTTTTGTGCGGTTTTTTTTTTTTTTTTTGTTCTGATAGTAGAGGTTACCCTTCCTGTGCGCTTCTACCAGTACCGGGTTAAACGGCTTTAAACGCATTAAATCGCTGTGTGTTCGTTACCCGATTTTCCCAAGTCCCAGGCCTGACCCTTTTTGTCTTGCTTGCTCCCGGAGCCTCCTTCCTCTTCTCTCCCCGTCCTCCACCTCCCCAGCCGGCCAGCACTCTTCCAGATGCGCCGCTCTCACTGCAGGGGCCTGCAGACAGTCTGCTGACTTCCACTGGGTCCTAAAGCCGGAGCTGTTCACAGCCTGTTGAGGGGCTCCACAGAGAGGGGCGAGGGGTCTGAACATAAGGTGATCTCAATGGATAAAATTTACATCCTATCAAAGGCCCTCTGTCTCCTCTTTCTTTAATCCACAAGTGGCAAAAACCCACAGTGTTTACTCTGCTAGAAATATAGATAGGCTAAATAAGAAAAATGCCCAAGATCTGACAAGTTAACAGAAAAACTTTGAATCAATTTCTAGTGACTGTTTGTGTGCAAAGTAAACTGAACCTCCCTTCATATTAATATTATGTAAAGACTACTAAACCGATATGAGTTAAAATCAAATGTAAAGCAGACTGAAAATAATGAACATAAACGTCCCTCCGATGTGCACATCAGTTTTGATATCTGCAGCAGAAGTAGGTAAGAGATGCAACAATACAAAAACTAGGTTAAAAACATGCAATAAGATGTAAACTATGTGAAAGAAAGATGCAACAAGAATACAAAATCAGGTATAAGATGCAAGAAGACGAAGACTAGATTGAAGAAAGACATGACAAAAATGAGGTAAAAGACAAAACAAATCAGTTGTAGCAACTGTGTCCAAAGTCAACATTTTAATATAATGTGAAGACTTTTAAACCACTATGAGTTGAAATCAAATGTAAAAAAAATAGCAAAATGAAAATGATGAACATGAACTTCCCTCCAATCTGCACATCAGTTTCAGTGTCAGCAGCAGATGTCCAAACATTTTGATGCCTTTTCTCCACAATTTTTTACATTGTTTTCTTCTTGCGTCTTTTGTGACGAGTCGATATTGTTCAATGTATTTTCTGCTGTTTTTGTTTACTGCCTTCTATGTCATTTTCATCTTATGTATTTTACATAATTTTTGTCTGATGTCTTTTGTTCATTATGTCTGTTGCATCGTTTTCATCTGAAGTCTTTTGTGTCATCTTCTCTCATGTCTTTCTCATGTCATTATTTCCATCTTCTATCATTTCATACCTCGCATAGTTTTCATCCTAATACTTCCTGTTTCATAATGTTATATCATTTATGTGACTGGTACCATTGGTACCAACGCATAAAACCTGGAAACTCAACTGAAGCACAATACTGAAATATTTGTACTTTGTACTTTCCCACTTCTGCTTAAATCTGAATCCATTTAAGACCACTTCCATGTTTAAACCATAAACTAATGTTACACTTCTATACCTCAATGGCATGCCAAGTACCACACCGGTCAGCCTAAGTGCTTTTCTTTAACCACAGACTAACGATAAACTCTACGCCTGCATCCCAAAGGTATATGTATGTGTATATGTAGTATATGAACTACTATATACACTACATTGGCACTGACTGAAAAATAACAGAGTAAAGTGAAATTCTTGGTATTTACACCAACAACCTTTTGTTTTTTGTTTGTTTCTGATTTGAAGTTCAAAAATAAATGTGGAATATGAGGTATTACTTATTTCAACCACTTACAATTGAATTAAACTACTAAAGATGCATTCAGGACCACTTATTTAATGCCAACATATCATTATGTAAATCAGGACAACATTAGATTTCCCTTTTTTTAATTTGCTCTTTTCATGAGCCCCCTGGTGGCCGTGGGGCCTTAAGCAACCATGTAATTATCTAATGCCTCAGGTCAGCTTTGAGGCCCAGTAAAACACACTCAGAAAATCTCTTTTTTTTTTGTTCTCTCCTTAAAAAAATCCGTTTTTTGTTTTGTCCTCTTGTTTGCTACAATTGCCCTTCACCCAGTTTTTCTTGGACTTGATAATGTTTTGCTTATTGTACTTTACCAATGATGCTTAATTTGATCCTCTCTTTTGTAAGTCGCTTCGTATAAAAGCGTCTGCTAAATGCAGTGTAATGTAATGTAATGTTTACACACTTATTGTTCTAATTATAGTTGTGTATTGCTGACACTAATACAAACTCTGAATAGAACATAGATCATATTAGATTTACCAGAGATTAATGGGGTTATACAGACACAGCTGTAAAAGTGCATATAGTGTGTTAAAATCCACCTTACATATTGTTGAAATCTTCACACCTTACTCTTACTTGACTGCACTGTAATGTCACAGCTTCCATTTATCATGTATGAAGTTGTTATTTGCATACTTTACACATTCTGTTGTCATCACTTGTAACCTACATGACAAAGTATTCTCATATAAAGTGTGTGGCATTATGATATATTTATATGCGAGTACATTGTGTTGTACAAACTTAATCGACTAGTTACCTGGGGTAACCAGATAAAAAGATGTAGTAAGACAAACACTATATGAAAGACGCAACACAACAAAAATCAGGTAAAAGATGATAAAAGATAGACAGAACAAGATGAAATGAGATAAAAGACACAACAAAACAAAAATGAAGTAAAAGATTTAACAAAGATAATACATTAAAGAAAGATGCAACAAGATTAAAATCAGGTAAAAGATGCAACAAGATGACAAGGTAAAAAAAATTCTAACCACATGAAAACAATCTGAAAGCTATGACTTATAATAATTCATCCTATTATCTTGATATACATTTTATACATTATTATTATTATTATTATTATTATTACTGATGTCTTATTACGCCTCCATTACCCCTTCATATTCACTTCGCCTCACTGTTATCTACTTATAAACTCTTTGCTTTTAAGGCTGAAAGAGACGTAATATAATATTTGTTTTTCATACAGATGAATGGAGATATTAATTTAGAGATAGCTATTAAAGGACTTCCTCTTCTTTTTCTTTTTATGGTAAGTTTTCAACTATTGAGTATTACTGTCACATACTGTATGTCTAGTGTGGACTGAAATTAGCTAAAATGCTAAGAATGGACAAAATATACACTACCTCTAATGAGGGACTCTGCATTTTTTATATTTTTTTTTATTTATTTCTGTTTTTCATTCATGAAATCCCCAGGTAAAGGGTATTCTGTAGATTGAAGTCTAACGTGACACCTCTAGATGTCACTAAAGCTGCTTTTCCACAGTATCATTGAAACTCACTAAAGAAGTTTTACTACACTTCAGTGGTTTTGGCCTGGCCTAGTTGCATTTCCTTTGCAGGTATAGGCTTCCCTCAGTACCACTAGTCATCATAGAGATGTAGTATGAACTATTGTGACCTCTTATTCAGTGCAACTACAACTAAGGTAAACAGTGGAGGAGGATGAAAAGTAAAAATATAAGTTAAACATTTTGATGTAAACAGTTATTTTTTAAAAATTTCAGCCGAGAATTTTTTTTATTAATTATTGTGATATTAATTGTAAAATTAGTTAGACTCAAATCTGTGGTTACTTTCTCAGGATGAAAATTTACTCTGGCATTTCCCTTTCCTGCAAGGCTTGTTCAGTGTGCCATATGATGAAACATGTACATATTGATGCAGCAGCAATCAGTGACCTACATGACTTGATGTCACATTTAATATTACTTTGTTCACTCGGAAACTGAGCAAAGGAAATAGTATCTGATAGTATCCTGTGGACCCTGCCCATGTACTGGATATACAAAAAAGGGTGTGCCAAGTCAGGGAGAGCTGGGCTGATACCGTCAGTGTAGGTATAAATAGTTTAACTTTAGACAAACTAGTGCATTGCTCAACACCAACCAGAATGAAAATCACGGGGGCCCCATCTGACATTCTGTCTATCACAAGTCACACTAAACATAATTTAATACTAATTCCAATCTGGAGACAAAGTATGCTAGGAAACTTACAGAAATCCTTTTAAAATTGCTAAGAAATGTATTGCAATAAAGTAGAAATCAGACGCCCCCTTCCAATCAAAATGTGGCTTTGTGAAATCAATAGCTGTGTGCCCCTTGAGAAAATAACTTTTTGGATGCAAAAAAGAAGTTGGACTTTTGACAATAAATGGCAACCATTTTTAAATTATGTGGAAAATCTACCAGCACACCAGATTGATTAATTTCCCAGTATTTGAGCTGGGCTTGACAGGATTTATGAGTAGCAATGCTACTCGTTGTCTCTCTCTGTAACTTCAATAAGGTATTTTATCTATGTAATGTTTTTCTTTTTTGTTGTTTGTCTGCTTGCTTATATCTTTATCTATTAATGTATTTTTCCACTGTCTTGTGTTCGGTCATTGTGGGTCCATGATTTGAGTTTGTCTTGTCAGTCTGTAACTGTACCTTTGCTCTTGAAAATATCAAAAATAAGATATTAAAAACTATATATACATAATTTATTACAATGCACTGTGTCATGCAATACAATCTTAAACAATTCTTGGAAAAAAAATCTAAAATATGAATTCTGTTCTTTCTCTGAAGTTTCATGCCAGGACATCAAAAGTGTTTTGCATATCAAAACTCTGCATGTTTGGGGGTAACTTTCAGTTGCATTCATATTTGCATAACTGAAACTAGAGTAATGACAAAAAGATATGAAGGGAAACTTTCCTTTGTTGCCATCTTCCCAGCATTATTTATTTATTTTTTTAAATCCCTTTTAATAATGGTGAGACATAAAATATTTTTAGTGTCCAAAAGAGGCACAAAAAACTTTGGAAACAAGGGTCCTGCCCAGTGAATTCTTGGATATACTGAATGAACACTTAAATACTTATCAAAACTTTAAAAATTAAGACTATGGTGATTTAATACTCAGTCAAGAAATCAATACTACAGTTACTGCTGCTCCTACACCTACTGAATAAAACTGGATGACAAATATTAAACACATTTATTAATTGAATCCTGACCAGTTTCAGTAAAGAACAATATATATGTTAAGGCCAGAGCCTGAGACAAATTGAAATTGGTCCCTGAAAATAGAGGCTTGATGGAGACTTGAACAGAAGATCTATTGTCCATAAAAACAAATGGTAATGGTGGTGAGGAGTCGGCTGTTACGACGAGGTCTGGAGGCTGTAGAGGAGTCAGGGCTCTAGAGAAGTCATAGACAATCCAAACAACAGCAAGCTGGAATTCACACTGGTGAAAAGCACAGATGTCTGCACACACCAGAATCTTATGTTATATGTTATAGCCACTTGTCAAGTACGTGCGAGTACCATATTGTTGCTCCGTCAGTCAGACATGGTCAACAACATATTGCCTCCTTCATGGGCTGTTTCAGCACCAGTAGTGGCGCAGACTCATTATATTGTCTGATTACCAGGTCTGCGATGAACTGGTCACTGACCCCATGCAGCAGACACCAGTCTAAGATGACACATTATCAGCCCGTGGTGGGTCGTGTCCTTAGGACAATGGTGGAGTGCAAAGCTTACAGCTGCACAAACAACAGGTGCAAACACATGGTTTCCACTCAATAGGCCCTTTTCTACCAAAATACCTGGAACTTTTATTACCAGGAACTTATTTAGCTGTGTAAAAGAATTCCTGGTAATCTATGTGCTTTGTGTTTCCACTGAACCCAAAATTCCGGGTAATTTATTCAAATCTGGCTGATGACATTTGAGGAAGTGGTAAAAGAAACTGCACTACACCTCCAGTCCAGTAGGTGGCAGTAAGAAGAAGAAGCTGAAGGCCCAAAAAGCATGATGACGCTATAATGGTGACCGACAAGCACGCATCATTGTTTGTGTGACACATTATGCCCAGGACACTCAAGTTGTTATGTTGTTCCTCGTGTTTTACTACATTGCGAAGAAATCCATGCGACCTGAATGGGAAAGACGACAGACATTATTTGCAAAGGCCTTTAGCAAACACCCAAAGAGCATTTTAGCTGAACATGTAACATACACAGTTCATGTACATTCAGAAGCTAAGCTCTAGCACCATAAAATTACACAGTGGGCGGTTTTGGTTTAACGTTTTGCTGGTTGTTGAATCACTTAATCCATCTGGAATACATTTTAGGTGAACTTAACCATCTGACAATCTATTCCAAATGACATATCATTAATTTTTATTTAAAAATGGTAGAACATGTATTTTCAACTTCTCAGTCATTAAACTAAATCACATCCAACTTTAAGTGTGATGGATGGTCCTTTTTTCATTTCCGTTGTTTTATAGATATAGTCCAGGTTAAACCCTAAAGTAAATACAATTAAAATTAAACCCTTAACCATAAAGATTTACTCAAATGCCTACTCTACTACTTGCATATTACTTAAAAAAGTAGCCTACTTATACTCTACTTATATTTTGATGCCCTGTAAATGTACATACAACATTAGGTTAGAATTTTTATTAATTAAAAAATTGAAACAAAACAAAAGCTGCAAAAAACAAGGTGTCTTGAGATTAAAAAGGAAATAAATATCTGTGAAAGGGTAGGGCTTCTGGCCAAGTGTCTGGACAAGCTTAGATGAGGGCTGCTTGAGGCTAAGGGCACAAAACAAGCTCACACTTGCCGTAGCATCGGCAAGTCTGCTGGAAATCACAATACATAAAGAATAAATCAGTGTTCAGCTCACGGCGACAGCACGAATACATTCAGTTCTCTGTCCGTAGGTTTAGCATCAGACAGTTGACCAGTTAGCATTAGCAGGTTAACTCGACTTTTGGCTAGCTAAACAACTGATGTGCTACTGACTACTGTTACAGCATGTAATGAACTAAATAATGAATATTTCTGTCATTTACCTTTGGTGCACTAGTCTAACGAAGTTGCTGAGTCCTTGGTTGCTGCAATGCCTCTGAATTTCCTCCTCTGCAAATACGCTCAAAAGAGCCCCGACCTCGTCGTCCATCCACTTGTTGTAGCTTCTCTTCTGATCCATTTTCAGAATTATCAAAAGACGAAGCTTGTGGAAATGAAATAAACAAAACAAAATTTGCTGGCTTAATGGTGGGTGTTCAGAATGCTGAACGCTACAAGTGTAGTCCACCAATCAGCAGTCCACCAATCAGCGTTCTCTAGCACATAGACCCACCCCTCAAAAATTCTGGATAATCTGAGGAGTACTACCCTCCCTACCAGGAACTTTTTGGGGGAAAGTTTTTTGCCCGTGTAATTTAGGTGAAAATGCAGTGGGGTTTTTCAAAGTTCCGGGTAATACTCAAAGTTCCAGCAAAAGTTCCTGCAGTGGAAGAGGGCCTCATCTCACTTACTGACTGCTGCTTGTTTACTTGTACAGATCACCTGGAATCAACAATGGTACATCACTTCTGGCCGGCAATGGCTGCTCCCCATAGGTTCTATCCCCACATATAATTCTTGTAATAAAATGGTCCAGTGTGGTGGATTTATGGTGATTTTTTTTTTACCAAATTTGCACCTCTCTTGCTTATAAGAAATACACAAAGCACAATTACTGTCATAAGCATGACCAGTAGAGGTACACTTTAACAACCCCATCAGAGGATTCTGTCATGAATTTCACCAGCATGAAATTGTAATGCCTGGACTGTGAGCAGAAATTAGCAACATTAGCTAATGTTAACAGAATTTTAACTCTCAGCTAGCTTGCTACTTATTTTAGCAAGTGCTAACTGGGGTGTTTATACATTATACACTCCCTCCAGAAAATGTGGGCAAAATTCCTTGATTATGTGGGCAAAAATCCTTGATTATGCGATCCTTGATTATGATTATGCAGGGTTTTTATGTGATTTTATGCAGTGAAATTGAGGGAATTTGCAAAAAAATGTGTGAAGTTGTGAAAATATGGGGGAACTGGAAAAACATGCATTTCGATGAAAAAACTGATTCTTCTCCCACACTCTGTTCTAACTAGGCTACTAGTAAACGAAAAATGCCTAATTACATCCTATGATAAGCACACATACAAGAAGTAAGCAGACACTACATCACATCACTTCTCAAAATAACTTTATGACTAATACTTTGTTTAGACCCACGTTACATAAATCAAGTTTTTTTTCTGTATTGTTAAATGTTAGAATATCAAATTTGATCAAAAGTCTGTTATGTAGGGTTGAATTGCTAGTTCTATGTCTAACCCTCCTCCTTTATCTTGGATTGGGGCCAGGAAAATGACCCAGAAGAGACACTCAGAGTTTTGTTTTTTTCTCTTAAATTTGGTTTAGTTTCTAACCTTATGCTCCACTTAGGAGTCTACAACAACTCACAGTAAAACATAACATTTTTTTGCCATAGCTATATTTTTTTTTTGTATTAACTTCACAACATTAGTAATCTAAATGGCCCAAAAAGAGTTCCTGTCAATGGCAATGTGAGAAACGATGGTAACTGGTCTGGCCCTAATTCAGGTTCATTGTTTTTTTAGATCCCCCTCCTCGAATACAGAGATTTATTTTAGTGTGCCTGTGAAAAAACATTTATTACAGCCTGGTCTGTAGCAGCAGTGTGGACGTGGAGTGGTGGATCTCCTCTCTAAATGCAGCACGGACTGATGGGCGAGGCTATTGTGAGACTGACTGCCTGTGAGTGCTTTAGGACGGGGGAGGGGCTTACAGTAGCACCCATGGCTCGTTGAGGACAGTAACTGCAGAATGACTTTCACATCAGAGTCTCTAAAACACCAGAAAAGTCTCCAATAACACCAGAAAAATTGGAAAAGTCGCCAATTTGGCAACACAGGTTTACCTTCCGTGGACACGTGAACCGATGACGTTGCGCGTTGCATATCACTACCACCCTCTTTTCCAAATATGGACAGTTGTTTCCTGAAAATAGCAAATGTGAGGTCAAGGCTTCAAAATGGCAGTGGGGGATGTCACAGAGGGTTGATCCACTGTTCGTATTTAGTTTATGACATGAATCTACTTTGATTTGTGGAGGAATTTGGTTATATTGAACATTTATGTAAACATGTCAGTCACTTCATTGCCATAATTTTTTAAAGTACACTTGACTTTACACCTGCACATCAAAATGGATGTGTGATATACCAGCTCACTCCATATAGGCAAAGATTTTAACTTGAGGTTAAAACCAAGCTCTATTAATGGCTCTTCATCTACATATCATTTCCTCAAGTGCAGATGGAACAAGATATAAATTATCTTATCACATTCATTCCATTAACCCTACAGCAATCTACAGCACCACTGCATACTTTATTCCTCACACGCCCACCAGACGCGAGACACAGGGCGAGTTAAATGTCACAGGTTTGCTAGATGCAGAAGTGTCAAAGGCCTCAGAGGACAGACTTCCCAGCAGGGCAGTTTAGGGGCTTTTTAACGGAAGCAGTAGGAAACGTTTGTGCAGCAGGCGGATGTGGTTCACTAATGTGGAAGTGCTGGCATCTCCTCTTTCTCTCTGTCTGTTGAGTCGATGGCGCAGAGTGGTTCATGTGATGACAGAAACCACAGCAGCAGTGACCTACAGGCAAGAGCGGTGCACTATCAGCTGTAAAGTCCATGCATCTCCCTAGAAATCCACAGGGGAGAATGCTGATAGGTTAAAATGTCTTGACCTGATCTCATATGTATAGTTTTTGAACCTGAAGCACCAGGAAAAAGGACCTTTTGTAAAACATGAAGTAAAACAAATCTTGGATTTTTTAACTCACTTGAGCCTGGGAGATGGACACAATGTGTAAATGTGAACAAATTTAGATTTTAATGATTACAACACATTTGTCACAGACATATGTTCACCACTGTGTTACTTCTCTTTTTCTTTTTTCACTGTTTATGAACCCATTTTCACACTTTTACAAGTGTAATTTGTATTCATCATCACAGTTTGCTAGACTTTGGCTACTCAATAGTCAGCTGTGTCAGACTTTCCTGCTCATGTTGTCCATACATTTTCAATTGGAGATAGATGTGGATAGTCCAACACTAGCACTCTGTGAGTATGAAGACACATTGTTAAGACTGGTGCGGAATGAGGCCTGCCATTGTCCTGATGAAATAATCACTGACTTCAGGGAAAAGATGTCAACTTGACAGTACTGTATGTCTCTGTAAAATTCAAATCCATGATTCTGTGCTGATGGTTCCCTGACTCATATGTAGGGCATGTAAACATTGATGCAGCCTCAGACCATGACAGACACTGCTTTTGCACCTCTCACTGATAACAGTCTGAATGGTCTTTTTCATCTTTGACATGTAGAACCTGACGTCCAGCTGAAACATGTACTTCTCTGACCACAGCACATTTCCACCATTTTTCAGTCAATGTGAGATCAGCACGGAGGTGTTTCTGCACAGAATTGATGTAGTTCTTTCTTTTTGTGTAATAGTTTCAGGCTGCATTTGTAGAAGCAGTGGTGTCACAGTGTGTGTTGAATCACAACCTATTCTTGTGAGGACTTAATCCTCCTGTTGCTCATCTGACAAAACATTTACTTGCATATTCTATACTTTATCTCTTATATTGTTGGTCAGTGAAAATAGTGAAAAATTTTTCTTTGCATTCTTGGTTAAGTAAAGGTTCAAGAGAATTAACACGTCACACATTTTAATTTTGATTACATGTTAGAAAATGTCCAAACTTATCTGGAAATAGGGATTGTAAAGTAATGAGGGAGGAATACACAGCCCTTGTTGCTGGAGCTGTTTTGAGGCTTCAACTTCTGGATAACTGAGTACGTTTCAAAGTTATACTGTTTTTGGAACAACAGTGAAGCTCTGTGAGTAGCAATGTAGGTCAGTAGGTTGGTTCTTTTGACTAAAATACCTCAACATTTTATATGTACATATATTTTGTACCTTTATTTCCCGGAGTGCTCTGCCCACAGGATCAATAATGTTCTATCTGATCTAATCTAATGTAAATATTCATTGTAAATCCTAAAAATGTTGCTGATCTGCCAACATTCTCTCTCACCTATTATTCTTTTTCATTTATTTAACCTTTATTTTACCAGGTAGGTCAGTTGAGAACCAGTTCTCAAGAGATCAATGATGACAATCTTGCATTTTAGGCTTTTGATTAAATACTTTTTCAGATAATTTTCATGCACTGTATTACATGAAATCTATTAACATAAACAAGATGGACTGGCATGAGTTTCAAATTTAAAAATTTCCCTCGTGATTACTGCAAATGACTTCAGTCATCCCATGACTATTTGACAATTTTAGTTAATAATACTGAAAATGTATCTGCACTTATACTATACAGCAATTAATAATCATGACATGACCAGTAAGAGCAATATTTTACATCTTTTTTAATATATCTCACATTTGATTTATTTACAAAAGACATTGGCTTTGTGACATAAAACTATGTTTTGTAAAATCAACATGAGAACCAAATGTTTACCAGAAGCATAACCATACAGAACACATACATAGATAAATAACATTAGGGGAGTGTTGTCATTGAGGTTGTCCTCTTTGCACAATATTTCTCTGCAAAAAATAAAAGGGTCACAATGTATGTACTTCTACAAGACTCACTGTGTTTTGTTTGTTTTATTCCAAGTTTGGTCTGACGGGGTATATTACAGTATTGCCTCTGCAAGAAATGACATCAGTGACTGTCTACCAGTAGGGCTGGAATGTGTTTTCTACCTTTATTAAGTATTAATGCAAGTTTTTCCAGGTTCCAGCAGTGGAAATCATTAAATATGAATATCTCCAGGCATTCTGTGAATAAACTATATGGGCAGCAACACCAACATACTAATGCAGATATACTTTGATATACAGTATACCTGTACTTTGTATGACACACAATGTCTGCAAACAGTGTGGCACAAATGTAAAGGCTGAGCACAACTTTTTTCCCCAGAACACAATAAATAAATCAAATTTCTACAAAGTCACAGACTAAAATTCAGACTGAAAGGCTGATAGATCATCTTATTTGCTGAAAGTTACTTTGTACAGCACTTTACAAAACAGCTACAGGCACAAACTGAAAGAATGAAAATAAATAAATAAATAAATAAATAAATAAATAAGGAAGCTAACGTTTGACATCGCACTGCAAAGCGTGGCCAGAATGAAGGGGAAGACAGTGACTCACTTAGTTAAATTATGACGCATTTTACTCATTTATGGTCTTTTGCATTTGGATAGACAAATTTTTTTGCAGCACAGAATTTTAAGTCACATATAGCTTCAATTTGTCCGTAGATATCAGGGTGACTTCTGCAAGTGTGAGTGTGCATGTGACAGTTTTATTACAATTGCTCTACTCCACTAATACTGTAAACCAGAAGAGCAACAAGGATGGAAAACAGAGCATTAACAGAGAACTGAATGAAAAAAACATCACAATTAGAACGACAATAACAGAGGAGCCTCACTTCATTATTTTTCTTTGACACAGTGTAACAGGTTGATGAAACCTTATACTTAGCTTATAGAATAGGCTTACTGTACAAATCTCACAAACAAAAAGGTCACGTCATCTGTTTGGTCTGATTATGCGCAATATTTCCATTACTTCCTTTGAGCATTGGACATAGCCTAATGCGTTTTAAACAGACCATATTCACACTGTGGTCATTTTTCACTGATGTCATGGTCTGGGTGAGAAACACATTTAGCATTAGCATCTTGCATCTTCACTCCTGATCAGCAACTGAAAAGACAATGAACAGTGAAAATCTGGAGAGTAGGGGTGGGTGATACTGGAAATTTTGGTATCGATCCTATACCAAGTAAATACAGGGCTAGTATCGCCGATACTGATACCGATACCGATACTTTTTACTTGAAATGTCATGATCAT
>JAPQRQ010000016.1:2817281-2835192 GCA_037367365.1 Apogon talboti
TAAGTTTGTTGTGTTACCACAGTGGCGGATCACTTTATTGCACACATTACATTTGGCAGTGTCCTTTTGATACTGCAATATCGATCTCATCATGCTAGTATCGATCCGATACCAATACTCACCTAGGTATCGATACTGTCGATATTTAAATCGATACACCCACCCCTACTGGAGAGGTGCACTGGATCATTTTTCAGTCCAAAACACATTTGATAACCATTCACTACAGTTACATAATAACTAGCATTAACATTTAACAATTCCCTAGTTAACATTATTGTTTCCAAGTGTCTTTTTAGTTGGTGATAACCTTGAGCTACTGTTTGCTAATGCTAAAGGCTAAGTTAGCCTATGCTCCTTACTAGCTAACACTGCAATTTGAGAGCATTACATGACACAATAAAGGTGTAAGCTATTTCTGAAATATCAGTCTTGTTAGAGTTGCTGTCTTTCCATCTGTCCCTACACATCAAAACAGTGACTCTGATATTTTAGAATGCATTTACATCTTTATTATAGTAATGTGAACTAGAAATTGATTTAATGCTAACATTAGGTATCATCTAACCGCAAATAGTGGTTATATGTTTTTTTACCAGTAGCTATAACATTATCCTATTAATGTCACCATTTGATCTTCTCACCTTGAGTATGACATCAAAGGAAAATTACTGCCATCTGAATGTAGTCTGTTGTTTAAAGTTTTGCATTATTAAAGCAGAATCAGAAAACTGATCTCCATTTAGTTGTGTTTGATTTGAACAGCTACCCTGGAGGACTGAATCAGAGTATGAAAATGTGTACACCTGTGTATCTGATCGTCCTTTGATTTAACTTTCTTCCTCTGTGACAGAAAAATTCACACACAGAATACCCAATGACATGCTTCACCTAAAAGCACTTCAGAAAAGTCCTCTTGCCTTCATATTAAGCACATTCTTATCCCAGTGTTTACTCACTGATATTTTCCTCGTCTGAGAGTTAAAATCCAAAATAAGTTAAACTACTTTATAAGCCATCTGATTAGCTTTTGCTGAGTTGGTTAACAGTGGAAATATATCCTTATCAAACAAAACCTCTTAATTTGAATCATCATTGACTTTTTCCATCTGTGTCCAGTGATCTCTATTCAATAAGGACATTACTACATTTCATCTAGAATAGCTCTTTAGTCCCTGAGCACCTACCATCATTGCACATACATTTTCAGTAATCCTTTATTAACTAAATAAAGCTATCAAAGCATCTCCTACTTATGTACTATGACCTCACATCCCCGCATATGTTATAAGTGTTCATTTTATAACTAAAACTCAACACCTAATTCATACTCATAAACATCCTGAGGTCCATCCCTATGCTTGAAAAACAATAAATACTTAAGACTATCAGCTCTAGTCGGTGTATTTGGAAGGAGGCACCATCCTGCGATGAGTGTTACAATGCCCTTAAGTTGTACGTTTGCTTGGTTCGTTAAAGTTTTCACCACTGGGGGAGGAGACAACGAGACTCAGCTCATTATAGTGTTTGTTGTACAGTAACCCCTTGGTTGTTCTTGACCTTAAGCGCAGCCCTCTTGTTTGCAAGGGTGGCTCACTGAGAGCACAGTAGCAGCAGTACAGTATGTGACTCAGCCAGTGTGTTTACATACACACAGTATTATGAAAACCAGCTTTGCAGGGATGGGTATAAGCTTTTCAACAGTATCCTAATGCTGCAATGACAAATGTACTGGAAAACACACTGATGAATACAGCAACTGATCATATTGATTTTTCAGTCATTTACTGTAATGAAGGGTTAATTGTTTTCAAGATCCTAAAGTGACAGTCATTTATATATTAACTTCACAGTAAGGAAGAAAAGCAGCAAATCTAGACTGGAACTAAGTATTTTTGTTTTATGGGGAATAACATAGAACCAATGCACTTCAGTTCTGAGAACACTTTTATTTTGGTATACACACAGCCTAGCTAAAAAAAAAAAGTCCCCAAGTAGGTTTAAAACAGCAAATAGTTCATCTCCTTCATTTGGATACTTACTGCAGTGATTAATATTATTCAACTGCAGTAAGTTCTTTAACCTTAACTGCTGCAGTGAGTAACTTTTTATTTCTTAATCAACCATCTGTTTGATAGAGAACAGGAAGATTGGACTGTGTTTCAATGGGAAAAAAAGTCATGTGCTCTGATGAGTCCAGATTGGCCCTGTTCAAATGTGATTGGCACATCAGGGTGAGAAGAGAGGTGGATGAAGTGATTACCCATTATGCCTAGTGCTTACAGTACAAGCTTATGGGGGCAGTGTTATAATTTGGGGATACAGTTGATCAGGTTCAACAATGTTATATGTCCACAAAATGATAGAAATAAATGTAATGACATGGCATAAGCATATTGATATGATGTATCAGTGACTAGGTGCCATAATAATAACAGCTAAAGGTGGTCCGATGACTGTGGACGGTCATTTTTTGGCCAGGCTGTGTATTTTCTCCTCTTCTGCTCATGTATTGAGCCACTGGGAGGCTCTTAACCAGAATGAACAGAAGAACTCATTATTGCAGTTTCATTGGTCCTTCATAGCTTACTTACTAGTTTTAGAATTCAGCCTAAACTTTTGGTTTGAGGTTTAGGGCTTTGCAGAGACAGGTTCTCCAATATATCACAGACCTGTTAGGAGTCCTGCTATTCTACTCAGTGTGTCAGGTCTTCTTCTGATCACACATTGCTAGTGATTTCCCACACTCCTTCCAACCAGTGTCAACCGTAGACTATGGAATGCACTATCCTCTCTGTAAATTGTGCTGACTCGAGACCTTTTATTTCAACAAGCCTCTACTTAGCTTGCTAGTTAGCTAGCTAGCTAATATACAATATTTGTTTCCGAATATTGTTATGTATTTGGTGCATATATGTATTTGGATTTGGTCACTTGTATTTTGTTGTTCTTTGTTACCTGCCTAGAGACTATAAATGTAAATGACAAATTTTATGAAATGGGCATGTTTAACCTTTAAACATCCATGCTTTTCATGGATTCCAAACCTTATCCTTAGTTTCGAAATTAAGGTAAGGGTTAAATCTGATCTTTGTATAAACTGATGTAGATTATGTTCTGTCATAATAAAGACACAAACCAGATGTTCCCTTTCAAATATAGTCTAATAAATGCATTTTAGCATTAAACCCTTTCTGTTATAGCCCTAACCATAAAAAAGGTAGTTGGTGACTTGGTGGAAGTTAAGTGGATAAATCTTGTGTTTTTTACACTGATATTCATCAATGTGCATTGTCCTGGTCAAATAAAAACAAAGTGCAGTATGTACTAAGTAAAGTAAGGAACCCCTGCCACATATTAACTCCTAAACAGTAGACAGACGTCTCAGATTACAGATGTGAATGTAAACACACACCATGGATTCGGAAGCAGGACACTTCTGACACCCCAGCTGTCATCACAAACCCACAAGGAGCTGGCATAGCATGGTACAGTACTGAAATCCAAACATGAGTGCAACTTCATGCAAAAATGATTAAAAACAAAAAATACAAAGAAATTCTAGCACTAATTATACAAAAGCAACAACAGGGAACATGTTTTGACTGGAGGCCTCCTCCACATCGCAGTGTTCCCAAGGTCGTGTGTTTACAGTTTTATATACAGAATGATCAGCTGCAATAAAAGAGTTAGGGGAGAAAGCACAGCAAGCCATTCCTTAGCAGTCATAAGGGAACTTGTTGGGTAATTACAGTTTTTGTATACAGGACAACAAACACACTTGCTAATTAGACACATCTTGCAACCTGCAAGGTGTGGTGAAACTTTTTTTTTTTTTTCACATAGTGAAATCCTGTTAGATTACAGCATGCATTAATCTACGTGCTAATGCCAGGGGAGATTTAGTTGTTGTTACTGATTCTTCCCAGTTGATGACTGTATGTCCTTACAGGATGGGATGGTCGTCTCTTTCCCTCAGTGCTTCTGTACTCTCACTGTGCCTGGACACACACACACACACACACACACACACATATATAATATACTTCAATCCTCTGCAGTCAGGATGTTTGACTTTGCAAAAGGATAATTGTTCATACAAATAACTATGCGGCTATGTTCCATGGTGTCGCTACTTCTGGATGAAGAGTTGTATAAGCTGCTCAGTATTAAGAGCCAAACAAGTATATTACTGTCTGATGAAGGTACCATGCAAATGTTTAGCTTTTCCAGGCCAACAAATGAAGAAACAATGCAGTGATAATTAGCTGCTACTGCTCTGATTTCTGAAAATAAATGTTCTCAAGACAACTTATATCTCAAGTTGACTAAAACTGTTACACATGAACACTGAGAATGGGGTTAGTTGCAATAATTTCAGCTTAACTTTTAACTACCATGTTATCTCTGAATATGAGAATTTTAAAAAGGCTGATTCTATTTACACTCGTGTGCCCTTAGCCAACCATGATATTTTAATCTAGGTGTTGTACTGTATGATATTTGGATCTGACAGAAAGGCTCTCTAAAGCATTGCTCATATTTTGGAAAGATCTATTTTGTGCCAAACCATGATGATGATTTTTAACATATACCCTAAAACTAAGCAAGTACTTTTGGCACTGAACTCAAAACAAAGCAACTGAACAGTGTAGTGTAAAAAGGGATCTCTACTCTAAAACTACTGTACTTCATGTGGGAAGTGAACCCTGCTCTCAACCTATGAAGTCACTTATGGATCTATTTAGCCATAACAACATGAGGATTCTACAACCCCAAAATTAGAGACAGTTGGAACCGTATGGAAAATGATAATTAAAATAAAATGCAGTGATATTAAAATGTACTTGTGTTTCATTGTAGACCAAAGAAATACAACATGTTTGTCTACTGTCTGTTTCGTTTTGTCCATTCCACTTCCAATTACTTAAAATAATAATGTGACATGAACAGATGATTGTAATCATAATTGGGTTCAAAAACAGCATCCAGAAATGTAGCGATAAGTCTAAATATTGCCAGTTTGTCGACAAATAAATGGGAAAATTATTGAAAAAGTATTGAAATGTCCCTAAAACAAATATAGGAAGGAATTTGGATCCATTTCTTATTTGGGGTTGTAACATTAAGTATAATTTTTTACACATACATGGGTGTAAATAGCAGAAAAATTTCCATATGACTATTTGCCCCTGGGTGCAGATTGATACTCATTGCAACTATGGGCTTTTTCCACTTCTGTGTTATGTGTATAATATTTATGAATTAATTATAATTCCTACTTTGTGTTGTTCATTCTGCTTCATCTGAAAAAAGAAAGGAAATATTGCATGCTTATATAAATGGCCAAGCTTTATACATGACAAATAATAGTGCAGTCTGTGAGTGGCATACTGCATTAACATTACTATTCAGTGTGTCAAGCTATGACTGATGGCATGCAGCGAATGACAAAGAGGCTCACCTCTGTCTCCTCCGTTTCTCATGTTGGTCTCATCTTCATCTCTCCCATCATCCACTTAAAAAATGGAATGAATTTAGTGATGCACAGTGATGTTTAAGCGAGATATACTGTAAAGACTTATATAAGACAAAAGCAGAGGCAAGGATATTATAGATAAGATATCTGTTGTAGAGATTCAAATAAAAGGTGTAATTCCTTAAAAGATCATGACTCAAACAAGTGTCTGCAGACTCATCAGGCTAAAATCTTGGACTTTTTAGTAACAGGGTGATAGCTAATACTTATATATGCGATATTCATATCACACTTTCAGAGAAAGATATGTAAAGAGACTGTATTTGCTTCTATTTTCTGTATTGTTTGATTAATGAATTGAGTGCTTCAGTTTCCTATATGTTTGTAATAAATTACTAAATTACAATAACAAAAAAGTAAAAAAAATATTTCATAACTAAAAAAGTTGTAAGATTGAAGAACTATATTAGACATTTATTTATAAAATGAAAGATTCTGTATAAGTGAGACAAATGCTTTTTTCGGACTTTCTAAGCCCTGCAGATACTCGAATAAGACAAAATGAATGTCATATACATGTAAAATGCATGCCGCTTCAGACTAACCTGAGTGGAGCTCTTTCACCAGCGATGACATGGTGTTTGTGATTGAATCAGCAGCAACTAATAGATCATTCCGAAGATTTCTAGGTACACCTGGGGAAGCCGTTTTCAAAGAAGAGGAAAACACACAACTTAGTAGTCTGAAGTGTGATCGTGAGGAAGGAGTAATACAGATATGAAACAGGATTAGGAGGGTTTGGGTTTAGTATGTTTATTAATGAATGGCTTTTTAAAGAAATCTTAAATCTTTTGTCTCATGTTGTGATGCAAAATCACAAAAGCCTAGTTGAGGCTGATTTTGAGATTTTGATATAAACAGGAATCTGCTGTATGAAGGTGGTTACAGTCACCAAGAAAATGGGCTAAATTAAACAATGGTTTGGTCTTGAAGCCTCAATGAATTTAGAAGCACATTTAGCAAGACTACGTCTGCACTAATGCGTTTTTCTTTTAAAATATATAACTCCACTGAGTGTCCACACTACGGTATTTTAATTTTGGGTAATTCCACCTTAAAATCTTCAGTTTTCAGAAAATGTTCCCAACTAACCTTCCCTCATTTGCTTCATACTTAGAAAATAATGTTAGTCCTAAATAAACAAAATACAAAATTTCAGTGTTATATCATCATTAGTTTTTTGAGATACTGAGATTTGGAAAAAAGCTGCTGATTTTTACAGAAAAAGATGCAAAGTTCAAGAACTCATTACTGCTGAACTATTCATATAGGTTCATAAGTGCATGTATTTTTCAGGAGTTGCTATGAGGCCTGAGATGTACAGTATTTAACTTCTGTAAAAGTAGAGCCACAGTTGTATATTTGCCAAATTCCAGCTCACTGAAATCTGAAAAAAAAGCTTGTGCTTAATCACAATTACATTTTTCATGTTTTAGAAATCCAATATCTCAAATACTAACAAAGATATAAGGCTAATATAAGGCTTTGTATGGCGTTTAAGGGACTAATAACAATAACTGCTGAAGGTATGAAGGAAATCGGAGATGATCTTTCAAGAGGTCTCCAGTGGTTTTACATGGACTGACCTATTCCTGAAATCTGGGAATTTTAGACATAAATGCAGACTTAGAAATTCGTGTTGCCTTTGCGATTAGGTGTTGTGTAGTTAATTTCGGCTTTTTTTCATGGTACTACTGACAACATTTCCCATGTCTGGAAATACCATCAGGCTCCTGGTCATGTGATATGTGTGGCTGCAGCCTGAGCGACAGCGTTCTATGGAATGACGCAAAAGGACTTGTCCCAGTAGTGCTGAGATGTTATGGTGACCATATGAAAATGAGGTCAATGTGCACTTGTTACCGTTTTATCATTAGTCCCTACAGGAAGTTGCAATGCTGCAATTTCCACAATTAACATAAATTCAAGTGTCCATTCATACATCCATCTATCATCTTTTACTTATCCGAGTCCAAGCTGTGAGTGGAAGAGTGGAAGAGGGTGAATGAATGAATGAATTTACATTAACTGCAGCATTGCAGTTTTGTGTAGAGAGTAAATCATGTATCCAATGATATTTTATGGCTGTTGTATTGTCTAGTTGACATGTCCATTTGTCTTTCGCTGTCTGTGAATTCAACGTCTTCATGGTCTACAGCGTTTCTATGTTGTGTATTGTATATATGTTTATATTGTTATTTTATGGTTTAAATTGGTGGCTGACAAGTTTCCTCACTGAGGTTTAATAAAGCTAATGGAGCTGAATCTAATCTAAAATGTAACGTCTGGGCCTATGACATTAACAACTGGACTCACCCTGAGCAAACGCCTCCAGCACATCCCCTCCCACACCTGCCAGGCAGTCCTGTGGTGTGTGAGTTGGGGTGGACCCAGCTGAAGTGGAGCGAATGGGCATGGGCATGGAGCAGCCTGCACCGTGACTGGGGGAAGAATGAGGGGAGCTTCCGGACTGGGACTGCAACATTAACACCGGAAAAAATAGAATGTCATCTGTGTCAAGCAAGCCTGTGGAACCAGTATAAAAAAAAAAAATCAAAAAAAAAAAAATCAGGAGGATACCAGCAAACAAACAGAAGATATTAAGTAACTGGTGCAATAATCAAGACACCATAATAAAGTAAAAGCTAATAATAAATTAAGAGAAGGAGGTGCCGGTGCAGCGAGGCTGACAGCAAGCCAGAGAGAGAGAGAAAAAAGCCACTGTTGTGTTGTAGAGCGCCCCGGCAACCACTGCTGTTGTTTAGAGCGCCCTGGCAACCGTCGCTCCGTCAACCATCACAAAACAGGGGCTCCCTAAGTTGGCTTAGTTTGGATCATGTTTCTTTTGGCTGTGGCTGCGGGTCACTTTGTCACTGTAAAAAGGTAAGTTGAATACTGTTTAGACACACATTGAGTGTTCTCCGGTTGATTTTGACGCCTACCCCTTTGGTCATTTTTTAAAATTTTAGTGTTGTGGGGAGCGGTAAGTGTTGGTTGCCGTGGTAACCATCCCAGGGGCAGTCTGTGGGGTCTGTGGAGTGGTTTGCTGTGCAATGTGTTTCACGCCCCACTGGGTTTCTGCTTATTCGACCCACCGCAGAACCACATGAAGACTAGGGTTCAGTTTAGTTAGATTTTAGTTAGGTAGTTTAGGGGGAACACTCAGGGGCTCTGTTTGCCTTAATGTGGGTCTAAGAGCAGTGTTTTACTTGTTTCAGAGGTGAGTTTGGTAAATGTGGATAGTTTGTTGGCTTTTTTTGAAGCACAGAGCGCTGCATTTCTGGAGTCCTGTAAGAAGGATCAGCTTGTGCGAAAAGCTAATTATTATGGTATTGAATTACAGGAAGGGATGCTTAAAGATGAATTGAAAGTTCATGTTTTATCCTTTGTTAGAGAATCGTCAGGTGCGGGCGCTGTGTTAAAACCAATTGAGATGTTGGGAGTGTGCACTTCTGCACTGACGTTTGAGCAGCAAGAAAGGCTAGTGGCAGAGGGAGTTGGTCTACCTCCAGTTAGAGCTAGAGAGAGCCAAGCGGATGGTACTGCACATTCATCCGCAAACGGTTCGGATGAGGTTGGGTCTGTGCACGCATGGGATGGTATTGATATAGTGGTGTGTCTGCACCTTGTGCCATAATTTAATGAGCGTGATCCAGTTACATTTTTCATGTTGGTTGGACGTGTCTCTGAGTCCAGACAGTGGCCAGATGTGGATAAAGTTTTGCTCCTACAGTGCGCATTAACAGGCAGAGCGCAGGAGGCTTTCTCCGCGGTGTGAGCTGAGGAGAATCTCACTTATGAGATGGTGAAATCAGCTGTGTTGAATGTATGTGAGCTGACTGCAGAAGCGCACAGACAGAAGTTCAGATACTGAACAAAAGGTGAAAAGCAGACAAATGTTGAATTTGTTTGTGATTTAACCACACACTTTCACCACTGGTGTTCTGTGGCTAAAGTCACTAGTATGGAGGCTTTGTCTGAATTAATAATTCTTGAACAATTTAAGAATGCCAGTCCACAGCGTGTCGCTACATATATTACTGAAAGAGAGCCAGCGACTGCGTTGAAGGCGGCAGAATTGGCTGATGATTATGCATTGGTTCATAAAGCCAGCTTCACTAACGTGCATTCAGGGTATATTGGTAAATATGACGACTCTGGGAATGTGTGGTCTAGATTTTCTAAAAATGGCCAATTACGTAAACCACCGCATGGTGTGTGTTCTGAACGGTCTGCAGGGCCAAATGTGTGTAATTACTGCTGTAGTGATGGTCACTGGAAAGACCCATGTCCAAAGCTAAGAAGGAAGAATGGTGCTTCTTCTCCAGCTCCAGCCATGCTTTGTGCTACGGCGCATCAGTATATACGTCTCTGTCTGTGTTGTGAGACCAGGTTGTGCCACATGACCAAATTGGAGATAGTGCTCAGGGTTATTTTGTTCATGATGAGTTGTTAATTCATAGGTGAATGCCTTGCGAAGGTGATTTAGTGGGCAAAGCTGTATTTCAGGTTGTGGTGCCTGGTGAGTTTAGAGCTGACATGCTGAAAACGGCACATGATGCAAGTGGACATTTTGGGATGCGTAAAACCTATCTCCATGTCCTTAAACAGTTCTTCTGGCCTCGTGCCAAAAAAGATGTTTCCGATTATATTAAGTCCCGCTATGTGTGTTAGTTAACAGGTAAGCCCAATCAGCACATAAAGGCTGTATCACTACAATCAATTCCTGCAGTGAGTGAACCGTTTCAATACCTTATCATTGATTGCGTTGGTCAATTATCTAGTGTGAAGTCTGGTTGCAAGTACTTACTTACTTACTTTGTGTCAAACCACGTTATCCTGCTGCATAACCACTTCGCTCTACAACCACCAAATCTGTTGTTAAGGCACTGACACAATTTATTTCAATATTCGCCATCCCAAAAGTCATACAGAGTGACCGTGGTCAAGTTCAAATCCCACGTTTGCTCAGATTTGGAAGTCTCTTCGTATCAGGCATAATCAGTCGTCTGCGTAGCATGCACAGTTGCAGGGAGCATTGGAACACTTCCACCAGACATTGAAGTCCCTTCTGAAAGCTTTCTGCACTGAGCTTGATAGAGACTGGGAAGAAGGGCTTCTATGGCTCATGTTGGCTGCTTGAGAAGCTGTACAGGATAGCACAGGGTTCAGTCCAAACAACCTTGTTTTTGGTCATTCAGTGTCTGGCCCATTAGCAGTGTTGAAGTCTGAGTTGATGTCTGATAACGCGCCAAAAAATCTGACTGACTTTGTTAATGGGTTTTGTCATTGTTTTTATATGGCTGGGTCAATGGTTAAAGAAAAACTAGAAGAAGCTGAACAGAAAATGAAATTGATGTATGACCGTCATGCAGAGCCACATGAATTTTGTCCTGGTGATCAGGTCCTTGCACTGACACCATTTGTTAGCTCACCATTCCAAGCAAGATACATAGGTCCACTTACAGTTAAAGAGAGGGTCGGTAACCTAAATTATCTTGTAGGAATTCCAAGTCGGCACCACTTGGATTGAACGTAACATTGATGTGGGTGGGACACAGCTTATAAAGCAGTGTGGCTCCTGAAAAACTTAAACTGCTGGACACTGAGGTTGATTACATATTGAAGCACGATATTGCAGTTCCCTCTTTGTCCATTTGTGCCTCTCCCTGTATTTTGGTGCCAAAGTCAGATGGTACGCCACGGTTTTGCAGATATGAGAAAGGTGAATGCTGTGACAAAAATAGACTGCTTTCCATTACCGCAAATGGATGATTGTATCGATCGTGTTGGTTCTGCTGAGTTCGTTTCAAAACTGGACCGTCTGAAGGGTTACTGGCAAGTGGCATTAACGAAACAAGCTCAAGAGATTGCCTACATTTGTTACTCTGTCCGGCCTGTATTCTAACACTGTTATGCCATTTGGGTTAAAGAACACCCCAGCCACTTTCCAGAGGCTTATGAACAGGGTAGTATTTGGCTTAGAGGGCTGTTCAGTTTATTTGGATGACCTGGGGGTGTACAGTGACACATGGCATTCTCATTTGCAGTGTATCAAAGCTCTCTTTGAGAGACTGACAGAGGTGCAGCTGACCATTAACTGGCAAAATGTGAATTTGCTCAAGCAACTGTGACTTGTACCTGGGCCATGTAGTGGGGCAGGGTAAGGTAGCTCCAGTACATGCTGTCACGACTGAACAAGGAATGAAACCCAAATGCAGGACTGCTAGTCAATATCTTCAATTATCAGTCTTTATTTCAAAGTACAAAAAATAAAAATCACTCATTTGAGGCAAAAGGTCAAGATTAAAAAAACACATTCACTCACAAAGGAGGAAAAAACTAGGGAAAAAAAGGAAGATGTTAAAAACAACTCAAAAATTACTCAGTGAGGAGAAACTGCAATCCACTTGGTTAAAGTAACAAACATTTGGAACATTCAGTCAAGCACATGGAACAAGAGATTTACAAAACCTGACGAGACAAGGTGACAAGATGTTGATTCTTCTGTTGACAGAAACAGAGGGACAAACATTCACAAAATAAAAGTCACAAGACAAAAAACCTAACTATAATCTCCTGGTCATATATTTCCAGGAGCCAACTTCTTGGACTCCACATGTAGGGGTAAATCCCGTGTTGAGAGTCAGACCTTCTGGCCCAGCTGGTAATCTGGAGCAGGTCGGCACTGCCTATCTGCCGCTTTCTTCAACCGGTCCACATTGCAGAGAAGTACCCTCCAGGCAGCTGCCCAGATACGCCAGCAGAGCGGACCATGGCATGGGTTGAGGGGACAACAATCTCTCTCTCTGTATCAGGGAAGATAGGAGGTTGGCAACCAAGCACACAGTGAAAAGGAGACATTCTGATGGCAGGCATGGGAAGGGAGTAGTGGGCATATTCCACCCACACCAGGTTTTGGCTCCAGGAAGTTCTGGGTCACCAGGCACCAGACGCAAGTCTCCAACTCCTGGTTGAGGTGTTCAGTCTGGCCATTCGCTTCTGGATGGTAACCAGAAATGAGACTGACTATGGCTCCAGTGAGTGTGCAGAACTCCTTCCAGAATCTGGAGACGAATTAGGGCCCCCGGTCTGAGACCACATCCTTAGGGACGCCATGAACACGGAACACATGTGTCATTAGAATCTGAGCCTTTTTCCTTGCTGAAGGCAACTTGGGAAAGCAATGAAATGGGCCATCTTGGGAAAATCTGTCCACCACTGTCAGTACAGTGGTGTTTTATTCTGAGACCGGAAGGCCTGTGACGAAGTGTAGGGAAATGTCCGACCAAGGGCGAGTCTGAACGAGGAGTGGCTGCAACAATCCCATCTGTGCTCTGGATGAAGCTTTGTTGTGGGCGCAGATGGTGAATGCCTCCACATACTCCGGCACCTCTTGCTCTATAGAAGGCCACCAGAACCTCTGTGAGATGACATACATAGTCCTTTTGACTCCTGGGTGACAGCATTTCGTTCTGCTAGCGCAGCTTATTATTCATCATTAATAGAGGAAAATAAGAACAACCACAGGTTTCTTTTCAGTACTGTATCCAGACTGACAAAGAACCACAGTGCATATGAGTCTAATATTCCTGCAGCCCTCAACAGCAATGATTTCATGAACTTATTCACTAATAAGATTTTGCACATCAGAGATAAAATTAATGGCCTCCTAAAATTAATGGTCCTCCACAAATTATAGTCCACCTTTAAATCCTTCAGATCCAGAAACCAGAGATGGGGGACTCGAGTCCAGTGACTTGACTCGCGTCAGACTTAAGTCACCAGATTGAGGACTTGCTTGATTAACAGTGGTAAGAGACATGACTTGACTTTGACTTGCTATTCATGACTTGAGACTTGACTTAGACTTGCATGAAATGACTCAACAAGTCATTGCTGTCTTGGGTAATATGTGAATTATTAAAAATATATTTATTTTTTCGATTTGATGTTTCCCGTTGCATGTGGGCAAACCTGGCAACCTGTAATCTAACCAAGTGACGCTCCCATCACTGACTGCAGCGGTTGTAGAGTGGCTGGAGCTTGGAGGATGGAAGGTGCTGCTGGCACAGCTGTTCTCAAAATTATAAAATTTGGTTTCAAAGACTTTTCTAATGAAAACAAAAAAGGATGGCTGCTGATGGTGTCCCTTGGTCTGCAGGACACTCGTGTAGCCGATAGTCCGTTCTTATGGCCAGGGAAATCATGGAGTTAAGGTCCGTGGGCAGGTCTACTGGAATTAAGAGACTCTGAATCTGAGGAGATAGTCCTTTAAAAAGAAATGTCATGCAGAATAGTTTCATTATATCTGCTGTCTGTGGCAAGAGTGCGGAAATGGATGGTGTAATCACAGACTGACTCTCTACCTTGTCTGAAATCACATACTATAGTTCTCTTACTCTCTTGGTCTGATGAGACGGGAACAAAAGCGCATCTTACAGCCTCAGTGAATTCTTAAATTGACTGACAGACTGAAGAACCCTGCGACCACACAGCCGTTGCCCATGCCTCCGCTCTTCCGGCGAGGTGAGAAATCATGAAAGCTACTTTGGATCGTTCTGTTGGAAATGCTGATGGTGAAAGTTCAAAATGCATTTCACAGTTAATGAACGGTTGACAGTTCCCAGACTCACTGGAGAACCTCTGGAGAGGAGAGGCGGGGAACTGTGGTGTAGGGGGTGGTGCCATCCTTCGTCAGGGGGGGTGACAAGGAAGTGCTCAGGCCAGTTTGCTTCATTTCTCGAAAATTCAATCAGTATCAAAGTAGCTATTCGGTTATAGAGAAAGAAACTCTTGCGCTCATCCAACACTTTGAGGTGTATGTAGGCGGAGCAGCACTCCTAGAGGTCTTTGCCGATCACATTGGCCCATTAAAGGGCAGGATAACATCCTGGCAGATTCCTTGTCCCATGCCCCTATACCATCATCGCAATAAGGATTTGGGAGATGGATGGCAGTTGGTCTCTATTCTCTTGTCTCCTGTTCTGTCGCATTAATAGTGCAGTTGTTTGTTGTCCCCTCTTCCCCGCTGTTCTCCAATTCCCTTAAATATGCTTCCCTAGGCGCCAGGTTGTGGAGGACTCGGAAAGGCTTTGGGTGAGTGATGGCACATTTCACTGTACAGATGTATAGATGTAAGGTAACATTGTTGTAGACCAGGGGTGTCAAACTCATTTTGGTCCAGCGGCCACATTTAGCCCAACTGAAGTGGGCCAGACCAGTAAAATATTGACATAATAACCTACAAATAACGACAATTCCAAGTTTTTCTCTTTGTTTTAGTACAAAAAAACCCATTAAATTACACAAATATTTACATTTTATAAAAAAGATGTGAATAACTTGAAAAAACTGAAATTTCATGAGAAAAATTAGTGCAATTTTAACAATATTATGCCTCAACTTATTATTTACACATGTACATTACACACAATGTTACACAAACATTTAGCAACAGGCAGAATATCGTTAAAATTGCATACTTTAGGTTGTTCATATTTGTTTTTATTTATGTATTTATTTGCATTTTATTGTGAAAGGTTAGTTTGTAAATGTAAACATTTTCATTGTGTAATATTTTTTTCCACTTAAATTTTTTTCACATAATTTTTCAAGAAGAAAATCTGTAGTTGTCATTACTTAAAAGGTTATGTTTTTTTTTTTTACTTGAACTAAACCTGAACTAAAATGATTTTGACAACCTTGACTATCTTCAGTGTAATTTTTGCACTTTTATCCCGCTGGCCGGATTGGAACCTTTGGCGGGCCAGTTTTGACCCCGGGGCCGAATGTTTGACACCTGTGTTATACACAGTTTAGTCTGGGGTTGGTGTATTTACTTGTACAGCAAACCCATGAGGGTTACCGTCTTAAGGGGGAGGGTGTGATAACCCCAGTGCTGGGTTTACTCATGGTTTTTTGTCCTGGCTGTTCTCTCTCTCTCCCTCTTCCGCCTCCTTACAAGTGGCCAATCGGGTGGCTTGGGCTCTTCCCACACTACTTGGCTAGGGGCGTGGCCCCAGCATTCTAAAACCCCAACAGCAATGATTGCCGGAGCGACGGTTGCCCATGCACTCTAAAACACAACAGTGACAGTTGCCGGGGCCCTCTAAAACACAACAGTGGCGTTTTCCTCTCTCTCTCTCTCTCCCATGCTCTCAGCCTCGCTGAATCTTACCTCCTTCTCTTGCTTTATTATTACCTTTTACTTTATTATGGTTTCTTGATTATTGCACCAGGTACTTAATAAATTCTATTTCTTTGCCGGCATCCTCCTGAGTTTATTTTGTCAAGGCTCCATGAGCCGGTCCTTGACATCTGCATATTAGTATTTCAACACAGTATGCAATTTCTGCTGTGACAGGTCTTACCATCAACACAATAGAGATGTGGTAATAGATGATAGTATGAACTAGCATGAGACCATGGGAGTTTTTGTCACCTCTGTTGAAGAAAATGTACTGTTCATAATGGTGTGACACCAATGACAGATGACGAAATAAAACACTTTTATGTGGAATGAAGGATTTCTCTGAATTTGAGCATAATTTGATATAATCTAAGTACTTACAACAAAATATACAAACATAACAACATATACAACATATAAACATAGCCCCAGTTGTTTTGAGATATTTCAATGCAGAAATGTTATATTATATAATTAACTCTGGCATTGACATTTTGCTGTCAAGTGGAACAAATACCTACACTTCATTCAAGCCAAGATGTCATGGCCATTGTCTGGACTTCAATCAAATGAATGACTTTAAAAGGTTGAGTAGTTTAGTCGTAATGCTTCCTGCTTGTCTTTACACTGTGTCCTTAGCTCCTGAGAAGCTCAATCATGGAAAAACAAATTGCTTAGAAACACTGTTGGAGATACTGGAACTGTTATTCTAAAACACAGTGATTCTTATTTTCATGTGATAATACACCAATGACATACAACATAATTCTGAATATTATGTTCCATTTCTGCAACTACAGCCTCCTAAACCCCCCTAAATCTTAAATAATGTTAGTTCAAAATGTGTGTTTCAGCTCAAGTCAGCAGTTCTTGTGCTGTATGATTCAGGTATTTACTGAGCCTGCACTGCAAGAACAATCTGCACTTTTCTCAAAATCTCAACAAATAAAAACTCCTGAATGATGGTTGAATATATACACATCACAAAAAAATATATTCAATGAGACATTTGTAAGTCCTCTCATAAAGTTCTCATAAAGTTAACAAATAATTTTTGTGTTTTCCATGAGATGCTCACCTCTTCAAATGTGGAGAAAATATATAACATTGATAATCATCAGTCTCTCCATTAACAAAGCCTATTGTGGAATACTGTGATCTGATGGAAGATGGTGTACTGCAATCACAGATTGCGGCTTTAAGCTGAGGTGACCTTTTGCTTCTGACTTTGATTAAAACAAACTCAGACCCAGATGTGACCAAAAGAACTTAGTTCTTCTGGGAAGAACAAACAAAAACAATGGTTTAAAGGAAGAGAAAGCCTCTTGGTAATGCTATCCTCACTGGCTGTGCAACAACATACATTCATATTCTGTGTATCTATAGTGCAACCATGTGTGACTGAACGACCGGGGCCTGTGCTGAGTTGGGAGCTATATCTCACAGAGAAAGGATCACTGTGTGTTTCTGGGACTGGTGCAGGTCCAGGTCGATGGCTCTGAGCCAGGCAGCAGATGGTCAGCCAGACTGCAGTCACATTCGAATGGAGGTTGTTAGCACCGATAAAAGGAACAGGTCCCTGACATTCGGTTGCAGAAAAAACCCCACAGTTCTCTCAACTTATTTGGACCACAGATCTGAGAAACCTAGTTAAAAAGAGTGCACCTTAGTCTATGGTTTGAGTTCAGTAGTGCTAGTAAGTCAGTGGTAGAGTAGCCTGGATTAATGGACCAGATTAGTATAACCCAGTTAGATAGTGGAATCCTGTCATCTCCCAAAACTCTTTTTCCAGAGTGTATTGAAACAATTTCTCTTAATCCTCCTCATGCGAAGGGAAGGTAAGTAAGGCAGGTAATCACATTTCTGAGGGTGGGGCACTATGCTGTAGTTGTGTTATGTTAAGTGCTGTGACCAAAATCATGTATTGAGCCTTGGAAACTGAATTCAATGCAACTTACAGCCTGCTTCTGCTCCTCATCCTATCAGCCAGCGAAGGCAAGCACAAAGAGAGTAAGAAGAGTGAGAGCAACAGAGTTAAAGCAGCAAAAGAAGAAGTGGGATTTGTGCATACACCATATCATATGGCACATTAACATAAGGTTATCCATTGTCTTAATTTAAAAAATGTCCATGTTTCATAGCATGAGACTTTTAACATTCACTCTTGTCAATGAACCATA
>JAPQRQ010000016.1:2835909-2849915 GCA_037367365.1 Apogon talboti
ATATACACACACACACACACACACACACAGTATGCCCCATACAGTATACATATATATATGGGGTGTGCAACACTAGGTTCCTGACGATTCGATTCTGCGAGGATGCGATCTGATTATAAATGATTATGGATGCACCCCGCAATTAATTCATGTTTTTCGCACTGTATGACAAGTACTTTCTATTTTTAAAACTAAATGCATTTCTAATGATCCATAATGAAAACAGGCTGATGAATTTGTTTCCATTATCTTTTACTGAGAAAACAAAAATGTGTAAACTGGAAGGTTATTCATGTACCTGGCAACATCTTGGATTGCAAAGAACCAACAGGAAGATGAACATGCTCAATTATGTTCACCGTATTCCCAAAATACTTCATTGGCACTTGACACATCCTGCAAATACTGTGGCTACTGTCCAGTTCCCCTTTCCCCTCGACTGCATAGAAACCAAAATGTTTCCATATACTCGCTTTTAACAGAGTTGTAGGCGCTGCATGGATTGGATTTTCTGCCATCTTTTTGTGTGTGCATCACCATAAACTGTTTGGGGTGGCAGGGTGGTCGCAATTTAGTTACGCCGTTAACATTATTAAAATAACATTATATTCAGAACATTGATTTTTGACATTTCTGCATCAATCAATAATCGGGCACGTCTGCATCGTGATGCATCGAAGAATCAATTTTTTTCTGCACCCCATAGGTACACACACACATAAACGTTACCTCTAGTCCTAACGCTACAGCGAGTTATCAGTGATGTGGTAGATGTTAAGAGCTTTGAGTTTATGTTAAGTAGATTAGCACTAACAAAACTTAAAACGTAAAATACTAAAGATCCAGTGCTGAAATAGCTAAGTAGGTTATTTAATACTGATTGAGTGGTCCACATACATGAAGCTTTTAAAAAATCAGGCGATGGTCCTACCTTTAGCAGCCTCATGAGTCCTTCCAACTGCACCATCAACTCCCGTCTACTCTCTTGTAAGGCTGACATGCGCCGCTCTAGCTCATCCTTTCTGTGTCTGTGGCAGAGACACAAAAATGTTTAGTACAGCTCTGAGAAGCAGATAACTTCATAGATGCACATGGATTTTTGGCAAATACTGAATGTAGCACTAGCATCTAGATTTGTCCAAAATGTCAAGAGTCAGTTGCCACAAATTTCTAAGTAGGTTGGCCCAAGTCAGCATGCTGACTTTTGAGCACCATTTCAAATCAAATCAAATCAAATTTTATTGTGCCAAATCATAACAACAGTTATCTCATGAGACTTTACATTTAGAGCTGTTCGAGACCAGATTCTTGACCAGCCAATTCATAGACAACCAACAGAGTCTTCCAGGAGCAAACAATGGGCGACAGTGACAAGGAAAAGCATCCTTTTATCAGGCAGAAACCTGGAACAGAAACTCTGGAGGATGGTTGCCTGCCTTGACCAGTTTGAGGCAAACATTCTATGATATTTTTTTCTCATTATCTAATTTTTTAGGGGTCATTTTATGGCGTTATACTATATAGAGTTGGCATAAACCAAAGTCCTGCTTGTGTCCATTTTCACAAACCTGTGCTCACCAGCACTCAATACCCAACCTGTTAAAATAAAACCTGCAAGATGACCTGTCACTCCTGAGGAAGCATTTGGAGTGGTGGAAAAACAACCCCCTTTGAACTAGTGTGAGTGAAAACTTGGAAATTCTTGTAGTGTAAACGGACGGTCAAGTTGAACAGTGTATTGATGTGTAGAGAGAGAGTCACGTCAGTGGAGTATGAACCAGCACAACTAGAACTACCACGCTAGTATCACTTCATTTGATTTATTAGATATTTATTTTCCTTTCTAATTTTCTGTTTCCCCCCATGTTTACTTCATTTTACCTGTGCCTGTGAATTTATATATCTATTTTCTGCACACTATGCCACATTGTTACCTGTTACCTGGCAGGACCCTGCACAGATTAATTGATGTGGCAGATGAGTCACTATGGGCAAATTTTTTATGAGTCCATCACTATCAACAAATGTTTGCACTGATAGCCCTGGAGCCTGTGGCACATAAAATCATACCTACTGTGCAAAGAATTGGTGAAAAGAAAAACCATGCTAACCTAAACTTTTTTTTGCAGGTAATTTAATGTTCAGTTCCACATTTGTTAATTTCTTATTTTACTTTAGACATTCACCAGTTCAGATTTATTTATTTTGGTATTTATTACGTAGCTCTAAATGTTCAGTTCAATAGAAATGCAGTTTCTAAAAGTCAAAGATAGATAAGTTCAGACATGCATAATGTGCTTTCAGTGTCATAACTTTTGCACCAGAGTTGTGCGAATGATACTGGTTTGACTAAGTAATCAGCTACTTTGCTTTTTCCATCAGTATTATGTGAACCTTTAAAAAACCTCTATCAGTTGACATCTTTTATATATCGATAATGTTGTTGTGTAATAATAATAATAATAATAATAATAATAATAATAATAATAATAATAATAATAACCTTAATAGGTATTATTAATCTGTTGCCAGCTCCTTGATATTTTCTTTAAACCTGGTAATCCTAAAGGAAGGGTATTAAAAACTACCGGTCTAGAGACCAGATTTGGCAGTCTAGGTAATTCTGACATTTAGAATTTCATTTTCCATTTCTCACTGTCATTTAAAGTACAGCCTGTAATAATGGAACTCCACACAGTGCTTTTCATCCATCTTTGACATTTAGTAGCTAAATAGTCAACATAAACAATTATGCTGCTCACCTCACATCAAAAAGCCCCTTGAAATGACGGCTTAGAGCACTGGCATACAATTTTAGGTATATATGATAGTTTGAGTGGCTCTATTATTATGATACAACTTCAACATAACTGGAGTTTCAGGCCATTGTTAAAGTGATAACTATCTGTCCGTCCCTTTCTGATAGAGACATTGACTCATCATCGCCCTCTGGTGTTTACACTGTATACTGCATAAAAAAACAAAAACTCAAAAAATCTGAATCATCTGTCTGTCTGTAAACTCAGAAACATCTGTGCATTTACCCTAAAGAAAGAAAATATCTGTGTAGTTGAGCCAGCCTCCAACTGCAGAATGCGATGAGACAGTTACTACTTGACAAGATTCTGTTCCAAAATCATAAATCTCAATCTGTCTCATGGTGTGAAATATGCTCAAACTGATAGTGCTGGGATAACTGTGTCCTGCAATAACACACACCAATTCATTTTCAAATGAATTAGTATATTTTTACTATGATACATAGAATTGGTTTCTTATAAATACAAAAATACTTTTTAAAAAAAACACGGTAAAAAATATTTTGTTGCGTCTACATGCTTGCTAGGAGTCATTAAAGCTATATACAGTATATTTAATCTGTTCTGATGATAGCCTCTATTAAATGAAGATTAAATTTAAATTTGTTTTGGCCACTGACCTTAAACTTTGCTGCTTATTCATTATTTAGGGCAGAACAAGGAGTCATTCAGGGTAACAAGTGCTATGACACGTCCGCTCAGGGTGAGTTTCTCCCAAGAAGTAGACCCAAGGGTCTCACAATCCTGCCAACATGACAAATGTCTGTGCTGCTGGTGAGGCTAATTTAAAACAACCCCCTGAATTAGGAAGACATTATTTCTGTTGAAGAATGAGTTTAGCCCATGTGAACATGACAATGGGGAGTTGTTTTGTCGTTGGATATCCTTAATGTATGCCTCTTTCCTCCTGTCATTTAGTGAGAGTGGAGTATGGAGGGTGGAAGGTGGGAGCAATACCTTAGGAGCCGTAGCTCAGTAAGAAGTGTGGGGTTCTGCTGTGCTTTTTCTGGGGTTGGCTGAGAGGCCTGCTCATGCTCCAAACGTAGCCTCTGGATTTCCTGGAGGATCTCTCTGAAAAAGACAACAATCCATTAATCCAATTCAGTTTATGATGTTTTTATACTGACAATATTTTTTGCTGCCATTGGGCAACAGTTTTAAAATAATCTTTCTGTAAATTGTAATTCCTGTGGTTTCAGGAGGAACTAGATTTTGTACCTCCCTCATGATTCTGTTTTCAAAGCTTTAGATCAGGGGTGTCAAACTGGGCCAAAATTTTAAAAACTGGTACAAGTCGAGGGCCGGACTGGTTCAATGTTTATTGAAAACTTATTGATATGACCTTATTGCACATATTGAACCTGGAACTAACAAAGCCTGTAAGTTATTGCCCATAAAACAACATTAATCATTAAATAAATGAAAAATAAATAAATAAAATCAGTTGCATTCATTTCTTATGGCTCTATCTGCAGTTTTTCAAGAGTAATTTCAAGTGAAAACATTTTTCTACAGGCAAACAACAGCCAAAAAATAATTTCTTTTTAAGAAAAATCAAATGTCCTGTCGTAGCAAGAGAAATAAAAATGCAAAAATGAAACTGCATTAAAAACTGAAAATGCGTTAAAGCTCAGTTTGCTGCTCTGTGATGTTCACTACTCTGAGCCAGATACTTGGTGACTTGGATACAATTTCATCAGTGTTTGTTGTTGGGGTTAGGTTTAGGGTTGGGGTTAGGTTCTGGGCTGAGGAAATCCTCAGGAATCAGTGAAGGTGTTCATCAGTAAGACGACTCATGTGTGACGTTTTGTTTATCTTCATCAAAGAGAACAGTTGTTCACACAGGTATGTGCTGCTAAACATAGGGAGCGTTTTTGCAGCTGTGGCATTGTGTTCGGAATAAAATGTGGAAACTCTGCAGCTCCCACAGACTCATATTTTGCCCTCAGTGTGTCACTACATTGGAGCTCAATCAGCTCCATTTGGAGGTTTGATGGTGCGCGTTCCACGTCAGCTGCCATTGGATTACTGAGCAGTTCAAACTTACTTTCTTGGGCTTCAAAATAGGCAAATCGCCGTGTGAAGTCTGCCGAGTTTTTCAGCAAACTGCACTTGGGAAAACGATGGTATGTTGTATTCTTTCATTACAGCCACACTGTCTCTGCACAGAAGACACACAGCTTTGCCTTTTACATCCGTGAACATATACTCTACCTCCCACCTGCCTTGAAAACCCCTGTTTTCAAAATCCACCTTTCGTTTAGCCATTTTTTGGGGAGAAAGGTAGTTGAAAGCTGACAGGTGAGTAGCTCTGTAAGTCTGCTGATGAGGGAGTGAGGCGCAGAATCTCACTCACAGGCCGTGATGGACATGCCAACACACTGGCAGTGCACTGTGGGACTTGTAGTATTATGATGATGCGTGCAATATACTGGCAGGCCAGCTCTAATAGTAATTAGATATTACCATGCAGGCCAAAGATGATTAAGGGCTGGTTATGGCCCGCGAGCCTTGAGTTTCACACATGCTTTAGAGTTTAACCAATCACAGAAATATGTACAGCCTGGCCAAAAAAAATAAAGTCCCACACACATGTTTGGCTTTCATTAGAAGACTAATCCTGCTTTCATGTGCTGTGGGCATTATGGTAAATACTAGCTAACTGTTTTACCCAAGTAACAAGTCCCGATAAACTGTGTCAGCCATTTTTCATTTCACTACGACAGCAAAAGCACTTGAACACAACGCACTTGTAATTTTGAATTCAGAAGTGGAAAGGATCATCTTCCCAATAGCACATGAAGACAACATTACCACCATTATTCACCATGGCATTGTGTATACCGCACAACACGAATGTAATGCTACAATTAATGTAAAAACCTCTGCATTCATTTTTGACCAAGATCTCGTATAGATGATGGAAGTCAGACTGCCGTATAAAGTCTTCTCCATCACATCCCAAAGATTCTCAGTGGGATTCAGGTTTGGACTCTGTGGTGGAAAATCCATTTGCAAAAATACTGTCCCATGCTCCCTGAGAAACGCTTTAACAATTTAAGTTTGATGAATCCTGGTATTGTCCAGTCTTTATGCTCTCTAGCAAACTGATGGTTGTTTAAGAAAAGAGAAACTACTCACTGCACCAGGTAGGGTTAAAGAACTTGTTGCAACTGAAACATATTAATCTCTGCAGTATTTATCCAACAGAAGGATCTGAACTATTCACTGAGTTTAAGCCAGTTGGGAATTTTTCTTTTGGTCAGGCTGTGTAAATACAGGCACTTGAAAGTATCCGTAGAATTTACTGAGAGTGATGTTTTCCTGGCAGTTTTAAGTTCGAATAATGACTGATGCTAATATCAGATTTCTCACCTTGAATTACTGATTTTGATTAAATATACTGGCTAAAAAAATAAGATAATATAAGATTCACCTAGACTGCCAAGGTGTTTGATGGTTCATTTGATGCTCAGTTCCATATTCATGTGCTGTTCAATATGCCGAGTATAATAGTCAAATCCAATTTTATTTAGGAATTTATTACTTTGAACAGGGATAATAATTCAGCAGTTATCTAGTTTCTAATAATGCCATAAATAGTAAATACTATAGTAATAGTTTGCCTGGTAAGCCCTGTAGTCCTCACTCAATCTGGCCTAAGGGCAGAGGTATACTGTATATTGCAGGCTGAAAAGCCGAAAAACTGAATCAAACTTACAGTGCATTTGGAACAGTGTGGATTTTTTCAGAGGGGCATGGTAAAACTGGCCAATCAGTTCTACAGCTTTTTCCTATTTGACATCTAATCGGTTGTCCTCATTTGCTGAATTAATTTAAATATATTCAGCAAATGTATTTACTAATAATACAGAATGTCTACCTACAAGGTATTTTATATCGATACATATTTTTGATATATTATTGGATATTAATTGTGAATATACACATTGCAGATATTTTATCTTTAAACAATACATCAGATTTTTGAGCATACCATTCATTTCACAAGTAAAAACTTCAATAGTGTAGTAAGGATGCTATTTCCTCCAAAATCTGTGAAAATGCCTCATTTTCCTCATTTGCCTCATAAATGCCTTTAATTCATACTGCAATTTCCTCTGCTTCCAAATTACCAGTAAAAATATAAAGTATGGAAAAAATAGAAAATATTATGTAAAATTTTTGTTAAAATCACGAACTGTACCTGTTTTTGTTCTCCAGCTCTGCAATCAGCTGTCGCTGTTGCTTGTTGGCATCAAAATTAAAACTCAGATCTGTTGGAGGACACTGTTGCTGAAAAACAAAATGACCACAGAATAGCATTAGAAGTGTTGTGAAACAAAAGTCAAACACAAAGAAATACCATGTGACCACAAGGAGCAGTAATGATGCTCTGTTGGAGAATTACCAAGCCTCTACACAAACTACAATCCATTTCTCTTATCTTTTACTCTCACATAGAACAATCAAAGAATAAATCAGAAACTACTCCTAGCGGATTTGTCCTCATGATATGTCTTAAACAAGGCAACAGGTGTTTCTTATTTCACATCTTTGTTGTACACAAGTGAAGTTTATGTGACATAAGGCCAGTCTACAGTATAAAACCAGTCTGACATGTTATAAACATTCTTTTTACATGTTGAACTGAGGTCCTCAAGTAGTAAAAAGTTCTAATGAAACAGCAAGTAAGCGCTATTTACCATTATCACTACCTGATTTGTACCATGCATGTACAAAATAATAACTTGTCACCAGTATTTCAAAATGAAAGAGTTAATTAATGTTATCTTTTATATTACTAGTGATGAAATAGGAGATCCAAATGTCTTACAAAAGCAGCACAGTATTAGTATTAGTAAAGAGTGTGTGGTGTCTAGTGGTAATGCAATAAATATTAGCTATTTCCTCCTCTTTTCCTTAATTAACTAAACTGTGGCTCTATCCACAAATGTTTGATCACAACAACTGAATCTTTTAGGTTTTTAAAATAATTCCAGTCTAATGGAACTACCAAGCTGCTGTTTCCTTGCTAGTTCATGTTAGCTTGTCAGCCCTGTGAGGAACTGGTGACACATCCAGGGTGTACCCCGCCGTTGCCCATTGGTAGCCAAGATAGGCTCCGGCACCCCCGTGACCTTCATGAGGATAAAGCGGTTCAGAAAATGAACCATTACATTGCCACTGAATTAAACATTACATTGGCTAATTATTTACTCCATTCCACTACCTTTTTGGTCATAGCTGTGTCAGACAAGATAAATGAACATATTAAACGCTAACAATTTGATTTCATGAGGACTTTATGGCTACATCCACACTAACATGTTTTTGTTTAAAACTGCATCGCCTTTGCCTTCTTAACACTACACTACTCTTGGGATCCCTAAAACTGACATTTAGAAACACTCCAGACCCTGTTTTAGTTTAGAAACTCTGGGTTGTGTTGTGATGTAGACTACACACAAACAGAGACTTTTGGAAATGATGACAGACACCCACAGTTGCAGCCCTCTGATTTGTCACTCCTCTGTGACGTCATTTCAGGACTAAAACACTGCCACTTTTGCTTTTTTCAGACAGGTATTAGGTATAAGAGTTTGTTTAAGCGCCAGGGTCAAGCATGATGCTTCTGAGGAAGATGGCAGGTGACAATCAAAACATATCAAGATAAAACAAATTCTTACACCTGAAGCTTCAGACAAATTCAGACAAATGAACATAACTGAACTAGAAACCACTGTGTTTGTATACAACCAGCTATTAACTCAATATATTATAGATAATGATTTACAGTTGTTTCTGCTTTGTTGTCTCTGCTAGGTTTAGTGCAACGTTCTATGATGACACTACTGACTCCATTCAAAGCAGACAATAATAATAATAATAATAATAATGATGGACTAGATTTATATAACGCTTTTCTATTAACGCGTACTCAAAGCGTGTACAATGGATCCATTATTCATTCGCTCTCACATTCACTCTCTGTTGGTGGTAAACTACGTTTGAGGCCTGGGGCAGGCTGACGGAAGCGTGGCTGCCAATTCGCGTCAAACAGCTCCTCCGACCACCACCAAACATTCACACACATTCATACACCAGTGTGAGTAGCAGCACTGGAGACAAGGTGGGTGAAGTGTCTTGCCCAAGGACACAACAGCACATGACTTGGACAGAGCGGGATTCAAACCGCCAACCCTTAGGTTATTGGACGACCCGCTCTACCTCGTGACAAGCTGATATTCAAGCAAGGTCAGACAATTATCCAGCTGCATTATAAATCCCCTGATCATGTCTTTCAGGTGCATTAGCATATTAGGAAATGTATTCTGAAACTTTGTTTTTGTGGACTGAGACTGTTGAAGTTCAAAACCCTGTTTCAAAATGAAAACTGAGTAGATGTAGCCTAAGTGTGGGCAGTTTTGTAGAGCTCACACTTAAATAGATTCAACATTGACTTAGTTCTGCAGACACAAAGAAAGCTTCACAATATCTTGTCAAAGCATTATATATGAACTGCAGGAAAACTGAAGCTCATCACAAGGTGTACATTGGAGCCACTCACCGTGGTGTTACCTGCCTCAGCTGCCAGGCGGGCAGCGTAGCGAGCAATGAGGCGATGCTCTTCATCTAGTCGGCTGGGACTCTCCAAGACACTGAAAAGCAAAGACAGGGAGATAATTCACACACACATGCATGCACACACACACACACACACACACGCACATGCACGCACACACACACGCACACGCACACACACACACACACACAACCCAATGTCAAAAGCTCTTACTTACATAAGTAGTAGTTTGTGAAGTGCAAGAGTATTTGTCTATGGTAACTGGTCATAACAATGTATAGAAATTGATGAGAGGATTCAGCATGCCAAATGCATTTGTGACCATGCCAGTGCCCATTCTGGCCATTTCATCACCAACTGGAAAAGTCAAAAAGGGGTGAGACTTTAAATGATCATGGGTGTGGCATATGGCATGGACAGATGACAGCACATATGTTGCTCCTTTTCAGCAGGTGGTTTTTGCAATGAAGGAGAGCTGAAATAGTCCTGGGCACTCAGCCTCAGACAGGACAGCTATCTAACTCCAACTGAAGAGTGAATGATGATTAAGAGCATAAAATCCAATCTGGTGTTGGACTCACTGCATCAACAACCACAGTCTCCACAGCACTTCACTACCCCGGCATCAAACACACTGCAAAAACTTAGATTAAAATAATGTCTGTCACAAAGCAGACAGAAAAGCTGCCAATATATTGAGATAATTTTAGCTGCTCCTGCTCCTATCTCACTTGTTTTAAAAGGTTTTCTTACTCACACTGATGATACCTTAAAATACTCAAGGGATCATTCAACTTATTTCAAGGTAGAGTCAGCTGACTTGAGAAAACTTAGTTAATCAGTTAAGAAAAAGTCAAATCCCTGTATCAACATAATAGTATGTGAAAACAGTATTTCAAGACTGTCAAGAATTGCCTAGTTAAATGGGACACTTTGTAAATAATTTACATTCTCTTCCTCAGGCTGAAGCACAGACAGAGCCTGAGGTTTTGTGTAGGATTAAAGTAATACATTAAGACACATCAGGTAGTTGCAAGGGGTGGCACAGGACTAGGCTGACCTCACAGAGTCTGTTTGGGCTGGGTGTGCATGTCTAGATGTTTCTCTTCAGGCTATCAGTATAGAAGCTGTTCCTGCTTTGCTTCATCAGGGAGTTTCCTGGCATGACCTGATGGTCTCTGCCAGGTTTTGGACAAAGAACTGCTTTCCAGCCCCCCTGGATTGGCACCATTCCCAGGTACTTTTATTTTGGTTCCACAAGAAGAAATCAGCCTTTTTATTTCTTTTTAACGAAACACACAATGTCTCACTCTGGTCAGAATTGAGGAAACAGTTGATGGATCATGATAGGATCTGCGCATAGAGGAGATAAAATGTTTATTAGATCCTGGTTGCTATATTTAGAGTATTTAGAGCACAATGACTTCACAGAGATCATAACATTTATTTGTAGTGACGGATTTCAGTTGAATAGCTTCACTGAAAAGAAGGAATAATCATAACACGTAGCTTTAAAACTTCATTCTTGAAACATCCACCAAAGCTTCACAATTCTAATGCACAATTTTAACTATATCTACTTAAATATTCTTATTCTTTGAGATACATACAGTGGATCTGTAGTGGACAGATCCACTGTATGTATTAGGACTGGTATCAGCCATGATCTAACAGATCCATGCTAAATGTGCTGTCTTTGATTTAATGTGGTGTGTCAGCTATCAGCAGTGTTAGGGAGGAAGACGTTACATCTAACAGCATAATGCTGTCAAACTGCCAAATATATGTGGGGAAACTAAATTATGGTTATTACTTAGATTACGTAGGGGTTACATTTGAAATAAATGAATAGCATATGATAATCTGCTATGGAACAAGTTTAGTGCAACATAAAGGAAACAGATCTATCTATCTATCTGTCTGTCTGTCTGTGCGTCCAGTCATGAATTCTATTTGCAAAGAAACATTAGAAAGCTGGTGTGTTAAATGTGAAATGACAGTGTGCAAGTCATTTTAGGGTACATACAGTATGAGTGATATCTGATCAGAAGTGACTACCTGAGACATATTTGTGGACACATGCTAATGCTAGGTGTGAACAGGACCTACGTGGAGACAGGCCCCACTGATTTCAAATTTTGAGCATTGTTTCTATTGGTTCTCTTGAATTTACACAATTAAAAAAAAAAATCATTTATCCCTGTATCTGAACGGCTTAGTCCTTGACAGGGTTGCAGGAGTGCTGGAGCCTATCCCAGCTATGAACGGGCGAAGGCGTGGTACAGCCTGGAAATGTCGCCAGTTCATCACAGGACTGACATATACAGACAAACAGCTATTCACTCTCACATTCACACCAATGGGAGATTTAAATTGACCAGTTAACCTATTAAGGTGCATGTCTCTAGATGGTGGAAGAAAGCCGGGGCACCCAGAAAGAACCCACGCAGATACGGGGAGAACATGCATTCAAAAATAGTTTCTTTCTGAAATGTCAAAAGGGCTGTAACGTTACTGTAGTCAGTATTGACTACTTCCGGAAGGCTTACACTACTTGGAATAAATTGATGTTTTCAGGACCTTTCAGATACTTAAAAAGTACTTCAAGTAATAATATCAGCAAGTTACATTACTTTGATGAAGTACCTGAAATACTTGCATTAATTTTTACATGTTTAACCGGGGAATTAAAAAAAAAAAATTCAAACATTGGCTATCAGTTAAATTTATTTTGCAATAGCCTTTTGACAAAAAAAGAAAGCGATGGATGTGACTGCATGTGTAAAGCAATCTTAAGAGGACTGTTTAACAGTTGCAAGAACTTGCAAACAGCTCTGATGCCAATGTCCTTCAAAAAGTTATGATGCCATTAATTTTTACGTAAATATGGTTTGTCAGATGTTACAAACTGCTTGTCACTTATTTCCTTTTGGCTGGTCAGTGTGGATATGACTAATGGCTTTTTTTCTTCTTGCAAAGAATTATTCACATTATTTAGTAAATGAAATTGTTTTTTAATTCATTCAACTTCATTTAACGGTATTCCACTGACATGAATTATAGACAATAAAAACCGTCAGTCAAATGACACCCTTTGAAAGAACTAATTTTGTTCAGTTTTGTTCATAATGAGCTTGGACTCATTCATTTGGATAATAGAATAGTGTAAAATAATAATCTATTTTACAGAAAGTTAATAAAATTCATGTAACAGGATGCTAATAACATTTAAAAGACTATTGTTAAAATATTTATTATAATAGTTTAATTTAAGGTATTAAAGCCTAGTTTTCAGCCACACAACAACACGGAGCCCCGTTTTCTTTTGGCAAAAAAATGACCCCTCATGATGGTCAACACTCTGTCACGTCATAAATACTTAGATCATCCCTCAGAGGGATTAAAATAAAGATACTTGTGATTCATATGCAGCTCTCATCACAGTATTTCATTCACTAAACACAGCAAAATCCCTGCAAGAGCTTCACTTCTACATGTTTCAATCTAACAGGCTATAGGTTACCTGTGGAGGAACATCCTTCTGCCACTGCTGCTGCACGATCAAAGTGTAGACAACAGACGGTTCAATGTACTTCAGATCTGATGGATATTTGCTGCTGCTACTGTTTGGTGAATGACAAGCAATTCGTCATTATCAGAGGTGAGGCCGATTAACTAACATTAGCTCCATATCAATCTCATCTTAATGATGGCTACTTACAGTGTACCTGTACTGGTCATGCTTACAACATTAATTGTACTTTGTGTATTACTTATAAACAAGAGAGGCGCAAAGTCAGTAAAAAATCGGCATAAATGGACCACCCTAGACCTTATTATTATGTGAATTACATGCGTGGCATAACCTATGGGAACAGCCATTACTGGCCGTAAGTGACATACCTGTTGTTGATTCCAGGTGATGAGTACTAGTAAACAAGCAGCAGTCAGTGAGCGAGGTTAAGTGTAAAGCCCACGTTTCGTGCTTGTTATTTGTGCAGCTGTAAGCTTTGCATTCCGCCATTGTCCAAGAGACACGACCCAGCACTGGCCAATAATGTGTCATCTTAGACGGGTGTCTGCTGCACGCCGGTCAGTACCCCGCCCAAGTATCTGGACAATATAATGAGGTTTCGTCACTACTGGTGTTGGAACAGCCCATGAAGGAGGAAACATGCTGTATATGACAGCGGGCCATAACGTAAGTTACCGGACAGAACTGCTAGTATTATATATGAGCGTAGAATTCACTAGAGGTATCCTTTAATTTCAGCATTTTTGGTAAAGTTAACTCTATATCAAATGACATAAACCTAACCTACACATGTTTCCTGTGTCAGTTTGTTTACAGTAAATGAGTCTCCATTAATACTTTGCTGCTGCTGTGGATGAGGAACTGGTGTGGTTTGTATTCACCTGTATGGCAGCATTAAGAGAATGGTACATTTATGCATCTGGACTTTGCACCGGCACGGTGGTGCAGTGGTTAGCACTCGTGCCTCACAGCAAGAAGGTCCTGGGATCCGATCCCAACACCAGTTGGTGGGGCCTTTCTGTGTGGAGTTTGCATGTTCTCCCCGTGTCTGCGTGGGTTCTCTCCG
>JAPQRQ010000016.1:2862851-2875681 GCA_037367365.1 Apogon talboti
ATGCATATACAGTACATACACATACACAGATCTACCATAGGTAAGTAACTTTAGATTTTTTTTTTTTTGTGGTGTAAATAAACTGTTATAGTGTGAAAGTGTGAAATGTGTATAGGGATTTAGATGTCTATATTGTGCATTGAAAACAAGCAAGGTTGTTTGGTCAGTCTACTGGCAGGAGGAATTATGTTACTGATGTTGAGAAATGGTTGAGGTCAATGTTGTAGTAAATGGTGACCAGGAATCTGTAAAGGACGCTACGTCATCATCATCATCATAGCAAGCTGTAATTTGTGAGGATGTTATGCACTGAGTAAGAGAATTGGTCTAATGATCGATGTTGATTGAGTGTTTTGACTTCCAATTTTGAAGAATTGTTTTCTTGGCGACAGTTAGAGATGTCAGTAGGCTGTTCTTATGTCTGGATGGTAACGTAGTTGTTGTGGTGAGACTGAGTAATCAGAGAGAGGGGAGGACGGGGACTCTTTAACTCAGGATATCTGTGAGTTTTTGAGTGATAGTGTTCCAGAAAGCCTTTACAGGAGATGGTCATCCTAAGTTTCTGACAGTGTTGGAATTTTGTTCCCTGACACAATTTGGTTGCTGCAAGACTGGGAAAACAGCTAACTTTGAGCTGTTTCCATCCATCATCTTTTCACCACGATCAAACATATTACAACTTTTGTGTTGTTTTGGCCTTTTTCGTTAAGGGGATATGAATTCTTGTCCACACTTAACAATACCAGGTGGCAGAAATTAAACTTAACACTGGATGTCTCCTATAGAAACAGAAAATAAAAATAAAAAGTCCATTCTGAGCCACCACAGAAAAATAGCAGTTCGGTATCTTGGATGAGGTGAACTGTGACCTGCTGGCTCAACAGTAAAACACAACAGAATTACATCCTCCTTTTACCCTGCTAAATCTTACACACATTTATGGACATTTCACTCAGTTTGGGGGAGTTAAAGTGGAAAAAATATTCAAGCCAAACGCCATAGCAATTGTCTGGATTTCAATCGAATGGGAATTTTGTAATGGTTCAGTAGTTTAGTAGTAATGCCTTCTCTTTTATAAAGCATCCTCAGATCCCGAGCAGCTCAATCAGGCAAAAACAAATCACTTGCAAGCAGCAACAGTGATAGTTTTCGCAAAAAAATTTTAAACTGTCCAAAACTGACCTGAAGGACAGAATGCAGGCACATCAATTCTCTCTTACAGAACTCTCTCTGTGATCAAATTCATAACCACAATGGTTCATTATCATTGCGTTTAAATAATAATAGAGGTGGCCTTTAACTGAGAGGGGCTGTAATGATAGGACAATTAGGCTATGTTTAGACAACAGGTCTTAATAAACAATTCGGATTTTTTGGTGAAATACGATTTTTTTGTGTGCTCGTTCGTATTACACATTATATGCAACTTCTATCAGTTTTCAGTATGAACTGAACGGTCCTGACGTAATACGTGACCATGTAGGCATGCACTGTGTTTATGGAAGTAAAAATGTGTTTCCTGCCACTCCTCCTCCTGGGACGCAGAATCATGAAGTTTGTTGCATTTCAATGACGTGAAGGTCAGATAAATGCAACTTGACTGTTCACACTGAAGTCACATTGCAAAATATGAGATATATATTGGATTTAGGACCACATATAAAAGTGGCCTGGGTAGGATTTGAAAAAATCTGATATGTGCTGTTCAAACTGTAACAGATCGGATACAGGTCACAAATGGGTAAAAAAATCCGATTTGGGTCACATTTGCCTGCAGTCTGAACGTAGCCTTAGACTGCTTTCATGGGGCCCTCACTGGCTATCTGCTTACATGATAAGGCTCCAATTCTATCATCATCGATTTGTCAAATCCGCCCATTAAGTAGGAGTGCTCACATATTCTTCATGACAGCGTAAAAGATTTTCCTCTAAAAATACACTCACAAGGGCATGCTACTAGGATGCAAAAATGTGTGCTAAGTGTGAGGGAACAAATAACATTTGTAGTGAGCTTTTGTCTTGTTATTTCAGAAAACAACTGAATCCTGTGTGATTCCGAGAACTTATTTTACATGTTAAAAGTGACCTTTTGTCCTCCTTACAGAACATATTAGAGGTAAGAACGAGAAAATGTGAGCCTAGTTCTGTGCAGTAATATCTTCAGAAAGACACTGTGTGATTATGCCTGCTTACCTTTTGGTAGGAGTGGGTGCCCCAGAGGACATGAGTATTGTGTCGTTCATGTTGTTGGCCACTGGTTTCGGCTGACTAAAAGACAAGATTAGAGGTCTTTAATGCTACACTGCAGAGGCCTATGGTGCTTGTCACCAGGGAATGGAGTAGAGGGCATTTGCATTTTATTAATAATCATGAATCAGCGATCTTGACTTCAATTTAATCCAACTGTACGAAAGAGAATAAGAGAGGGGGGTCCACCAGGACGATTATAAAGTACTGGACTGGATGCTGTGCACTAAACAGGCAACATCTTGTACTCGAGTACACTTCAAATTGTTTCATAATAATTGACTTTTTTTTGGGGAGCTGGAATTTAGATGTTTTTAGGGCAATTAGCTTAAACCTAATTAACATGAGCACAAGCACAACAAGAGCAGACAAGAAATCTAATTAAACTGGAAGTTTGTGAAAAAGCAAGGAAAGGTGACATTGTGGGAGGTAATTTGCCAGAGTAAACAAAGCGATGGGGTCCATCTGGTGGCTGAATCGGATGTGCTCTGGTTGAGCATAAACCTGGACCATGGCGTTTCATTAAAGCAGATCAAAATGTCACTCTGTGCGTGTCAAGGTGCTCTCAGCTTCACAGTTCAACCGTCATAAAATAACAAACACTCACCATAAGGCATTCGTTTTCATGTTTCTATAGTTTCATCTGCTCCATCTTCACATCTCTCTGTACTTATCTGCCTTGATTTTACACTGAGTGACTGTTTTATTTAAAACACTCATTATCACATAAAAGGCAACACGCTGCACAGCTTTGTGTCCCATTATGCTTATTTGTCCAATCAGCATTTTGTGGCCAAACGCAACTATTTATATCCACAGAATATTTTTACCAGCATGAAGCACTGGGGCACTTCTTTTTTTGTTTGCTTTTGTGCACACAGCTGTCTTCTAAACAAAAACAGAAATCAGAGTGAGGGAAACAGCATCATTTTTTTTTTAGCTCAGTGGTTATTTGTTCACAAACCACATTACATATTTTTTTAATTACTTTTGTCAGAGATTTTGCCCTGTTCTTTAAAAAGACATGCTGCTAATTATCTATTAGGTTATAACATATGAAATTCAATAAGAAACCACAAGGAATTCACCAATCCAGTTTTCACTACCATCTCATCTGACTAGGTCAACCCTCCACATGCTGTCTTCTCATCTCTGTCTGAACCATGTGAAATATGTTTATCTGTCATTTAATGCTCCATCTATTCAGGCAATCTACACTGAAAAGTGAGCTCCGGGACAGACAACAAGAACACGAGGCGTCACTTACCTCTGTGAGGAGAGAAAGCACCTGCCTGGCTGGCAAAATACATCCAACTGCTGCTGCTTCTGCTACTGCTGCTGCTGCTGTTGCCAGATGCCTAATCTGCCCTCAACTGAGCAGGCGAGCATCTCAATGTACTACACTGCTGCTGTCTCCAAGGAAACTCAGCGGTCACATGACTTAATGACGACGTAGATTCTCTCTCTCTCGCTCTCTGTCTCTCTCTGAAGCTCTCTGCTCCAGACCCATCTTTGCACCTCTCTTTTAACTCACACACACATACACATACACTGAAAATTAGGAAAATGCCATTTACTCAAAATACCCCAACTGCATCCTCTTATAAAATCTCCATTCTGCTCTCATCTCTGGAGGAGATGAAATAACCTCTTCAATAGCCTCTCCAGTCCACTCCATAATCTCATTTACATATCTTTAACTCTTCCTCGTACCTTGGACAAGTTACATAAGTCAAGCTCTTCACAGCTATCCTCCTATAAATAATCATCAGGTCTTTTTTAGTACATCAATATAACTCAGATGGAACAGCATCTTTTCAATAGCATCTTTTCAAATAGCCTTAGAGTTGAAGTATTTTATTTTGACACTAGTCTTTGGAGCATTTCCATTAATTCTAAGTGGAGTCCATTCTCATCTGCAGCCTGTTGGTTCACCGGAGGAAGGAATATCGATAAAGGACACACAGCCGAGTCTTTCAGCCACTGACTCAGAGGTCAAATAGGAGTGAATTGACATAACATTTAGGCACTAAGAGATCAAAGTCTGCAATGCGCTAAGCCTCGTGCTACCTGCGTGTGGCGAATGACAATACCACCTCCCACCCTTTCCTTGCAGTTGGCAGGGGTAGAGGGGGAAATTAAGTTGGGCTCTGATGGTGCTTCATTTTGTTTCATGCGTGCCCACTTATTTCTGACAACGGCTGATACACGGCTGCCTTCAATCGGCCCTCAGCCGGCTAAAAATAATATGCAAACATGAAGCATCCTCCCTGCTGGCAATGGCTCCTGTTTCCCTGCAAGGCTGTAAGCAGTACCTTGGCTATAAAAACCCAACGGATCATGCTCACAGAAAAGTGAATTATATGCCTGTTGTTTCCATTTTACTGACAATTGATGGAATTTGTACTAACCTGGAGAAACAAAAAAAAAGATGTACGAGAAAGACACAGGGAGGTTTTTTTTTAATGTTGAGGGATTTCTGGGGATTATACAGAAAGGGGAAATTGGTTGCTAAATATTAAACACGGCACTGAGTCTTTATGGTGTGTACTCCACATTAATGCAAAGTACGGTAAGATGCCTATTTTCGACTCTATTGCAATGCTCAAAGTATTTTGGCAGATGCAGTGCTAAGTCTGGAGGTAAGAAGCATAGATTTAAAGTTTCCCCGAGACAGATTGTACATCCCAAACCTATAACTCCTCTCCAAAACACAAATCCCCAAGAATCTTGCTGACAGTTTGAGTCGAAAGAAAAAAATTCACAGCTCAGTCACACTGTTAGTCTTGGCTTTTAGATGCCAGTAAATATTTCAAAACAGTATCAGAATAGCTACAACTCTGTCTGCAGACGATGCGAGAGATTGGACAAGCGGGAGAGTCATGTCCGTTCGATTTGGGAGTTTTGATCAAACTCGACGCTCTACCCTGATTCTGCCATTATTACTCACTCACAGTGCTTTGTCAGCCTCACACAAACATGCGCACACACTTGAGAGACCATGTTGATGGATGCTTCCCAGTCTGCAACATGAAATAACACCTCCACACAGACATCAGATTGGCAACTAGCTGCACTAGGTTTTGGATATTTCTCTCTCCATTCTGTTGTTTCTCATAAGTCACAGTAGAATAAAATTGGGGGCCTGCCAGTTTTTCCGTGACTAATTATCGAAGGGGATCCAGTTTGGGGGAAGATTTCTGGAGCCAGCAAGGAAATCAACAAGGGAATGGTGGGCACATAATTACTTTACCAACAATCACTCTGAAATCGACCATTAACAAATGTGAGGATTATTCATCTTAATGGCTCATGACCACAGAAGTGAGTATGTTGTTTACTTAAAGAGACACTTCATCATGTTGGGAATTATGTTTAATTGGCTGCTGTTAAGAGTTAAAGTTTATTGTGCGAAATTTACTGACAAGTAGCAGTATGAGTGGTAATCAAAGCTAATCAGAAAACCATTATGAATATTATCTTCTTAAAATGCCCTAAATCTTATACACTGAGCCTTCAATTTGATGCCAGTTTTATGCATGTTTCTGAAAAACAAGTTGGAGACTAGTAGAAATTATTGCACTGGAGCATATAGACTAGCTAACATGGAAACACCTAGTCTTCTGTTCAAAGCCACCCCAGTTAGCCCACTCTCATTCAACAGTTTATACCGTGGGACACATATTGTTTATTTAATTGGTACCAAAGTAAAAGTTTAGTAATATTTATAGTGATATTTTGCCAGTTTTAAATGGGTTATTGTGTTTCTTGGCCAAGCTCTTTTTTTGGCCAAATGCAGTAAATCTCCATTGCCTGACAATCTCACAACAAAGACTCTACAAGATATGACTAAATAATAGTTAACCATTATAGGAATGTATTTTTGTGCAGACTAAGCAAATAATATGATAATAATATGTTAATTAACTTTAGAGGTACTGGCAGGCAGAGTTTATTTTCTTGAGACACAACAAGGTCAGCCCATTTTTCTAATGTAAGGCTAGGTCACTGAAGCAAAACTGGCACTGGTTTTAACTAAATGCAGAGTCTAACAAAAACTGTACATGAAAAGTGGATGGAGGTGAAGTGCAACCTTGTAGTACAAATATAATTTGCTCCATGACTGTGCTCGTTTTGCGAATTACTTGTTTTACGAATCAATTTTCACCACCGAAAATAATTGAAATATAATTAATCTGTTCCAGCCAGCCAAAACCACCCAAAAGCCACCCAAAAATCCTTTTTTAAAGCTTTTTTTAAAAAAGGAAAAAAGTGCAGTTAGAAATAAAATAACACTTATAAAAACAAATAAACTGGTTTTATTAACTTTTTAACTTATTTACGTTTAAGACAATCCTTTGAGACAATCTTTGAAGGAAGGAAGATGGTGCAGTGTGGAGGAGGAGGAGGTGGGGGGGGTGGGTTTATTCTCCGGAAGGAGAAGCTCCTCTCTTAAAACGTCAGGTTTCTGACGTTTTCTCTCTCTCTTCACTTAATGTGTGGCCTCACTTTCCCATTCTGCACTTGCAGGTCATTTCATTAAAAACCTATCCAGAGAAATCTTCTTTGTTCTGCTTTTTAAAATGCTCTGAAAATGTGCCAGACCATTGTCATTAAATAATGCAGTTGCACGACCTGAACTTGATTTGTCTAGATGATTTTCTTCAACAAAATCAGAAACCTCTTACCACTTTGCCAACACTTCTGATTTACCCGTAGAGATAGCCTTTTCTACTACACTGTCCTTAAGTCACAGTAATTCTGTTTTTCCATTTGCTGTCGCTGCATGTACTCAAACAGTACATAAAATGTGAATGTGTGTGTATGGGTATGGAGATGGCCACTGTGCTGAGTGTGCACCCCTGGTCATAGTGATGGCGTAAATGTGGGAAAGGGTAAAAAGTCCAGTGTTGAGATCATAACTGCTGAGTTTGGAGCTGAGTGAAAACGTGAGCCTGTTCGTGGTTTGGCGCACGTTTGTCTGTGTGTGTGTGTGTGTGGGGGGGGGGGGAATGTTGGAGCCGCGGTGAGGGGCAGAGCTGCTCCATCACAGGGAATTTTGCAATCTCCTCCTCCATCTGAATGCTGGTGCTCCTGAACATGAAGTGAGCCTGTGGAGGCTGCACCTGTTGAGAGGAGCACCTTTTCGAACTGCAAATTTCCACTCCTATTTCGAGACAAAAATTCTCAAGAGCCTTGGCTCGGAAAGGGAATTTCCCGTACTATGGTGCACAGGTACTACTGTACAGTGATGTCACCCACTGGTTATTGTACTACCATCTTGAAGCCATCTTTAAGTTTGGTTTTTTTTGTGTTTTTTTGCACCATATATGAAGTGACCATATTCAGACCACAGGAGCACAAGGGTGATGGGCATGTTACTACTGAGCACTAGATTATTGACACAAATGGTAGAAATTCATCAAATATTTGTATGAAAAAATCAATTCAAAATCCTGTTAATGTAACTTATGCTTGAGCTGACAAGAAAAATATCTGTTTAACTCTATGAAATTTTGACTCGGCACGCAAGTCTTCTAACAGCCCAGGAGTAATTTGATGGACATAGATGGACTACCAGCCCATCTATTAGAGGGTCCACTAAATAAAAAAATTAGGCCAGAACAACTACTAAGAAAATGTACTCACTTTTAAATTTTGGAGAGAAGTTCACTGTCAGTCTATGGAAGCAGGGGGATTTTCAGAGCATTATTTAGTGGCAATCAGTGTTATTACACTTCTGGATGGCTTTGATTTCTAAGCCATTGTCTCTGCACCTTTGGTTTTAAATAATTACAGGGTTTCTAGACTTACATTTCCAGAATTTCTGGAAGATCCAAAACTTGACATGTAGCCACTGTATATTACATGGTGACAACAGTATGCTAGCCAGTATGCTAGCCTGTTGCAATAATTATATATTGGTCTTATTACAATAATTTGAGCAAACCATATTTAAGGAAAAAACAAGTTGGATGAAAAAGAATTGTATTTTCATCACTATTAACTTACCAATATAAGGTCTCTGTTAGCTGTCATTACCCAAAAAGCACGTGTGCAAATACTACTTCCTGTCACCAGCAGGGGTGGCTGGCCTATAGTGGCCGATAGTGCACCGCCATCCTTAAGCCACATGAAAAAGAGAGAAAAAAAAGTTTATTTTGCCCATCTAAGTCTTACTATTATTGTCCAGTCAGCAGCCTGAATATCATTGTGGCATTCAGCAGCCTGAATGTCACTCTCCAACCAGCAGCCACGCCCTCTTGGGGAGATTTCAGTCAGATTGAAAATCGCCCCAGGCACTCTCATAGATTTACATGTTGAGATTATTTTTTTCAAACTTTGGACGCTACAATTAATTTCTATGGGCTCCTGGAGGACTAGCCCCAACTTGATTTTGTAATACACACTGATACACGCTTGGACGATACGCACAGCACAAGTCGGGAGATTCTCCACCTTAAGGAGAATCAAGACGTTCCTGAGAAATACAATGGAACAGGAACGTCAGAATGCAATTGTCATGCTTTCCATGGAGAAAGAACCTGTCAGGAACATGCCTGATTTCAATGAGAGGGTAATTGATCACTTTGCCTGATTGAAAGAAAGGCGAGCAAAATTTCAATACAAGTGGTGAGTGAGTGTGTTATGAAATGGTGAGTTGTGTTATGTTGTACTCTCCAAATGTTGAATTGTAAATAGTTGTATTGATTGCATATTGCCAGCCAAATATATACTGAATATGCTCTGGAAAGATTTGATTAATTACAGTTTTCATGATAGTATACTTTGATTTGATTATCGTTATGGCATGCATGATGGCATTGCGGGTCTGCTAGGAACACCTGGCGAAAGAACCTTTCAGGTTGATCTTCAATGCACACCTCCAGCAGAGCTTCAACTGCGTCCCAAGGGCAGAGGGGAACATTGAGTCCGAATGGGCTTTGTTCCGCTCTGCCACTGTTGAGGCGGCTGTTGCGAGCTGCAGCTGTAAGGTAGCTGGGGCCAGCTGTGGTGGTAACCCCCGAACCTGCTGGTGGACACCAGAGGTGAGGGGAGCCATCAGGCTGAAGAAAGAGGCCTACAGGGCCAAGCGGTGCGCGGCCGTAGCGGTCACTACGGTGAAAACTTAGGTGTGGGAGGGGTTTGGTGAGGCCATGGAGGAATACTATTGATAGGCTCCAAAGAGGTTCTGGCAAACTGTCCGGCGCCTTGGGGGGGAAGGCGGCAACTCATCCACACTGTGTACAGTGGGGATGGGGAGCTGCTGACGTCAACTGATGATATAGTTGGGCTGTGGAAGGAATACTTTGAGGAGCTCCTCAATCCCACCAACATGCATTCCGGGGAGAAAACGGAGCCGAGAGACCAGGAGACGGATGGACCAATCTCTGGGGCAGGAGTCGCCGAGGTAGTGAAACTACTCCGCGGCGGGGCTCCAGGGTGTTGATGAGATCTGCCTTGGGTATCTCAAAACTCTGGATGTTGTAGGGCTGTCTTGGCTGACACGTCTCTGCAACATTGTGTGGACATCGGGGGCGCTGCCTTTGTTTTGGCAAACCGGGGTGGTGGTCCCCATCTTTAAGAAGGAGGATCAGAGGGTGTGTTCCAACTATAGGAGGATCATACTCCTCAGCCTCCCTGGTAAGGTCTACACCAAGGTACTGGAGAAGAGGGTATGGTCAGTAGTTGAACCTCAGATTGAGGAGGAACAATGCAGTTTTTGTCCCAGACGTGGAACCGTGGACCAGCTCTTTACCCTTGCTTGGGTGCCTGAGGGGGCATGGGAGTTTGTCCATCCTTTGCCAGGGCTGCCTTTGTCACCAGTTGTGTTCATAACTTTTATGGACAGAATTTCTAGGTGCAGCCAGGTGGTGGATGGGGTCGAGTTCAGTGGCGGGAGGATCTCGTCTCTGCTTTTTGCGGATGATGTGGTTCTCTTAGCTTCATCGAGCAGCGACCTCGAGGGGATGTCTCCTGTACATTTTCAAAACACCATTTTGGTCCCCTGCAGTTTTTACTGTCCAAAAACAATAGCAACTTTTACAAAGAGATCACAGAAAAAAGGTGAGATGTTGATCGCACCCTTTTTCCACCGTTGACCGATTTACACAGCCAAGCCAAAAGAGTAAAACCTCAGATTACAAATGTGATTTTACACGTCCATACTCATGATAATTGTGAAACTGACTTTTTTCCTCAGACTATAACCGTAACATCAAAATCGATGATTGTTGCACCCCAAATTGTCCCACTGTTCGTGTCATGCATCAGTATATTTTTGTCAGCTGACAGACAGTAGAGATGGCGAAGGAGATACAGGAGGAGAGGCTGGAGGAGGAAGACCAGGAGAGGCTGGAGGAGATGGAGGAGAGGCTGAAGGCTCACAGGTGAGGTTTAAAGAATAAACATATGTTAGTCATGAGACTGAACATGGTGACAAATGTTAGGGTGATGATAATCTGTATACCAACAGTTCACCCATGTGGCTTTGAAATCAGTACTGATTTGTGCACTAAAAGGTCTGTGTAAATGGCTTCGCAACTGCATGAAGCAGAAATGCCTGAACAATATGGCACTTTGTCACATACACCAAGAAAGTGTTGATGCCTTGGATAGGAAAAAAAACTCTGCCAGGAATTTATCTCTGCCAATGATCGAACACAACATGTGTTTGGGAGCTTTGGAGTTGATTATGTTGACCCTTCTGTGGTCGTTGGATCAAATTAACCCTTGTTCACTTTTCATTTATATCAAAAATATGATTTTCTTCCATATAATTGCCTAAAAACGACAGATGGTTCTGTTACACTCACTTCAAATAAAATTGATGAGCACTACTTGCATTGAATTATGGATATTTTATTCAATTTCTCCCCTTCTGTGATATTGCCAGGTCAGTTTGACCCACTGCCCACTGGGTAGTGCTATAGCACAAAAGTGACATTATTGTTATTTCTAGTACTTATTTTTACTCAAAAATGAGGTATATTTATGCAAATGAGGTCTGCTTACCATATATTCCAAAAATAAGTGTAAAATTGGTGGTACTGAGTTGGAGTGAAGTTGACTAACAAGGTGAAACACAGAATTCAGTGAGGATGTTTTGCTACATGCTTTACAACATGTCAAACCACAAAGGGAACAGTAAACTTAAAAGTAACAATAGAAAACTAGAAGAACTACTAGAAAACACAGTGAACTGAAAGAGTGTGAGTTTCCTTAAAAATACTGTAGGGTAAATATCAGGGCACTGTTCAAGCAGTCCGTTAATTTAATAGTAATTATATGTTTTGCATTATTAGTGATAAAATAGAAGACCTGAAGACTAGAAGACTAGATGTTTTTTCCATTTTCTTTTTTTAAAAAGGTAAAGTTAAGATGCTAGTGAAATAAAACATTATATGTTTTTTTCTAATTTGTTTATTTAGTATGTTTAGGTTTGTAAAACACTTCTTTTTTTGCAATTTCCACTCAGTCCAACTGAACTGGCAAACACTGTTGGCTCACAACCTAACATTAGTATTTGATTTGTATAGATATGACTGCAATTATTTTAGTGACTAAAATTTTATGATCATGACAAGATTCTGGCTTCCCTTCACTGGCTGCCAAGAAATACACCCTGCTTTTACAATAAAAACAGTTATAGGCAATTTTAATTTTAGAGACATGAACTGAAGCAATAGTATGAAAACACATATTTTTCATGCTTATTCTAATTTTTTTCTGCATTCACCAGCCCTAGAATTGATTACATTCAAACTTCATACTTTTCCAGATAGTGCACAAATCCTGTTAGTGAAGTTATTGTTTTGTTAACTGTTGACAAGGAAGTAAAGCAGTCCCCAAAATGTCAAATTATTTCTTTCATTTTAGTAATTTCAATGTGTCATATTCCAATCTAAAAAAAAAAGTATTTGCTGTGTTTGTACAAAAAGATCCATTACATATTCTTTGAAAACACATTTTCCTATAAACCCTGGTCTTCGATTTAAAGATATGCACACATAAAAAAAGAGCATTTAGTTTGAAGCCTTATTGAGAATGGCAGCCAGAGATTGAGACACATTTTAACAGGTTGACAGGTTTAAAACCATCTCTTCATTTCACAGGTGAAGAACAGCTTTTACTTCATCACCACACACAAACATGATTAACTTCAGGAACCAAAACAGCTTTTTCTTTCTTTCTTTCTTTCTTTCTTTCCATTGTTGCATCAGACATAATAGAGACGGAGTGACATACAAGAAAGTCTCAGGGGTCAAACAGTCACATCCATTATCCTAAAAGTCAGTGAACACACACATACATACATACACAATGTGCCACCAAGCTTGAAATGCCATCTGTGAGAGCAAGAGAATGCACTTTGTCCATTTAAGTCTTAGTACATAAGACCTTGAATATGTACTCAAAAATTTCCATTTTAGAGAGCGTCAAGATCTATATATACAGTGTGTATATATATATATATATATATATATTAATTCATCATCTGAACCTGCTTAATCCTCACTAGGGTCGCTTGGAGCCTATCCCAGCTACTTAAGGGCGAAGGTGGGGTACACCCTGGACAAGTC
>JAPQRQ010000016.1:2875781-2886390 GCA_037367365.1 Apogon talboti
TTATTACTTTATATAATCTGCTAAACATGTTTGATTTGTAAATAAACAGTACTTTCAAGTACATTTCAGAAGAGTAGTAAAGTGATAAATAAATATTCCAATATATTGGAATATTGCATCTTTAGTCAGAAAATCATCGGTGCTGTGTTCTAAGTCCATAAATCACATCCAGTTATCTCCAACTGATTGGTGATCATAAAGAATGAAGGACATGTAAGTTTCCAAGTCTTGACCGAATGAGGAAAAAAAACATTTGGTGCAAACTTTATTTTCCACTGCATCTGCCAAAGTGGATCTTAATGGATTCGCCACAAATTAGGGATTTTAGGAGGCACTTCACACCTTCATACTTCATGTTACATTTGTTGGCCATTTATCTGTGCTGTCCAGTTAATTAAGGAGAAGGAAATAAAGTAATGATTTATGGCAACACACATGTTGAGCATGAAGTTAAGCAATGCACTGCAGTAAATGGACAGTTAAAAGACAGTTAAAATTACAATGTACTGCAGGTAAAACACTGATTATGGAAAACTGCACTACTTACTGTATTTCACTTAAATAAATTAATTTAGCCACTTTTGAATCCTGACTAATGCCTCACTGCAGAAAGAAGTTAAAATAACTAAGCATACAGGCTCCATTATTGTTTACTGCACCTGGAAATGGGTTTTATGGCACCATGACGTCAGGATTAAAAAGTGAATGCTGAGTTCTGAGTGGCTGCTAATGACATGGCAAAAACATTGATGGCAGCAATGTTGAAGGCTGAAGACAAATGTAATAAGGTACATGATTCCAACAGTACAGGATATAGTTAGATAGATAACAGGCTACTGTAAATATTGTAAATACCTGAACAACTGAGTAAAATAAGTAACAGAATACTTGCTAAAAAGAGTCCAATCTTGGACATAGTGATATTAATACCGGCGTAATTTTTTTTAATGGTATGGTTAAAAATGTTATAGGAAGTCAGTTAAAAAGTGTCCAACTCTGGACAAATTGACACTAAGTAGTTACTATGTATTCACCGGTGAGCTGTGTGGCCTAATTTAACTGCTAACAGTGGTAAACTAATAGCTACTGGTAACCTAAGGAAGTGTTAGATTGAAAGGCAGATGTGAAGCTAATTTAAAATTACATGACATACACCAAGGTGTTTTTCTACATACTCGAACAACAGTCCTTTACCTTTTTAGTTGTTTTTTTGTGTTTCCACAGCATTCAAGCTAAACATCTGTCACTCAGTGTGTGTAACGGCAGCAAAATCACATGCACACCGTCTATTTTTAGCTCATGGCAAAATACAAAGAAAAGCCTTTGTGCTAAAAACTCCTGAGCCCCAAGTGCAATAAGGATGACAGAAAACACTATTCTAGCCTCCATCATCTGGAATAATTGACATAATAAAAGACGACACGGATTACTGCTTGCTGAGGGCACTGGAGATACGAATCCAAAATAGTTCATCCACAAATTTTATTCTAATCAATATTAATCTACTTTTGTGATGTACCGTAATTTCATGCTACACCAGCCTGTGCGGGCTAATCCAATCACCTCATCTCTCAGTTAAGAGGAAAACATCCGGGTCGACAGTTGATTCTCCGTGCTGTGATAAATTGCAAATTTATTCAAATGCAAAACTTCATCTTAAATGCATAAGTTTGGGTACAATGCAAAAAAAAAAATCCCCCCCCGCCAGTGGGCAAAAGCCTTGATGTGAATGCTGATTCTGAAATGATGGTATCTATCACAGAAAAACAGGAAATGGTGTTGATGTACTTACGTTGTGTCTATTTTTTTTTTTTTCATTCGCTGAGTTATTTTGTCCTCCATGATGTAGCTCACTATCAATTACTCTCTGACACTTGCCAGGAGCAAAAGCATATACAGAGAGCTAAGATGTATGGTTGTGACTGGAATATGACGCAGGATTTTGTTGTGAAATGTGCCATATGAGAAATGGTGAAAGTTCAGAGAATTCCTTGCGATCCTATTGATGCCACGAACAAGCACAATCATAAATCACTTTTTTAATCTGGAGCATTATTAGATTTTGTCTTGGTGAAGGCCAAAGCAGTTTAGTGTAGCTGTGGAGAAAAAATGCAATGTGTGCTGTGAATGTATCTCAGTAGTGGGATTGATTATAGAATTCGTACAGTTTTTCAATTGAAATGTAAATGAGTGTGCAGGGTTTAAGACAGCGGCAGAATATAATGCATTTCCTATAATGACTTCCAGGAGTCTCAAAGGCTGTGCATGAGATTTATAGCGTCCGTCCGTGTTTCATTGCCAAAGGACTGATGAGGATGACTGCACTGTTATTGGCGGCGGCGGCAGAACCTGTGCTGTATATCAGTTTTTCTGTATTAGCAAATAATCAGGGCTTTGTCATCTTAGCAAGAAGGCACTCAATCAGTCATGGAGTCACAGCAAAATGGAAAGATGGAGGTTGTTACATGATGACAACAGACTATAGATCACGAACACACTGGCGCCTTGCTGTGCTGTTAATCAACAAATCAGTTGGGCTTCCCTCATTAATGACTCAAATGGTGGCAACAAATGTATAATGACAGGCACTTACACAGTATGGGTGAGTTCCTGTGGTCTCTCAGCCTGCTCTGGGAACACAGGATGCGGCGGCTCACCGATCGGGACGCAGCCTAGGGATTTACTGATGGCATGGCTCAGCTTTTTAGCCGGAGACTTCTGTGAAGAGAGCAGGACAAACAGAATATATGTCACCTTGTGTGTGGTATCTACCTCTGTCATGATTTTTGGAATGGTAGAAACAGTTCTAAGCTGATTCAAAAGTCATTTACATAACTGGGTCAACAGCTTGTTTACTGTGTCAAAATTGTGGATCAGCAGTAGTGTGTGCTTATTCAGTAAGTATGTGAATCTCCTACTTCACATTCTGTTATCCCCTCTATCCTAAAGCTGCAATGCAATGCAATTTTCCCATTTTGTGCCTTTTGAATCATATTGCATGGATAACAGAGATTATACTTACAACTTGCAAGTTTTCAGTACACAACTGAAGGCAGATATATACAGAATTTATCATAAGAACTTCTTGAAGACTTTGCAATACAATAAAACAATATGGCCATTTTTAATAAGTGAAATTAGTATGAAGCTGCAATCCAGAATCTGCGGATGATTAATTAACAATGCACACATTTATGAACATAGATGAAGCCAGATCTTTTCAATATTGATCAATGCAATCTACCAAGAGCAGTGCAAATTAGCAGAGTGTCCAATAACTCATGGACACACATGGTGAGGAGAATTCAACTGACAACACAAACAGCCTGTTCTTGTAATCTGACAAACACTAGTCTAGGTTTTTGTGCATGTGCTTGTCAGGAAACGGCCACAGTGACCAAGAAGAAGCTGCAAAAGAGGGTTTTTCTGCAGTAGAAATGGAAGTCTTATTGAATGAATGCAAGAATTTCAGTAACTTACAATACTTTTAAATCACAATATCACTTTGGACATTGAGGTGAGTACTGGAGGGAGAAAGGCTTATGTCACAGGGGAAATTAAAGAAGATGACACGACGCAAAGGAGACATGTGGAGGAAGTCACTTCTGTTATCAGGGTTTTGCCTCAGTTTTCAGATAGCTTAGGTGCGGTCTAGATTTTAATGTTTTTACCAAGTGTGAGGTAGATTCATGTACACAGTGTTTTTCAATGCAAAATACATAACTGAACATACTTCTGGACCATTTTCAACACATCTTTGTCCAAATAATTGGGAAAACTGGGACAGATGATCAATAAACTGCAAACAAACAGCTGACTTTACTTTGTGGCTTTGGAAGTGACCAAAATGGACTGGGTGCTGTACCTCAGCCTCATAATGGCCAGAAAAGCGCCGTCAGACATAGCACTGACTTCTGAGTTATTTATGGTCAAACCTATGTTTATTCTATATAGCTGATAGGCTTTTGTTGTGTAATATCATTAATATAGAGAAAACATTACACACTGTCTATCTACACTGGCTACAAACCCATGGCAAACACTTAGGATTTCATGTATTTCATGTTTTTGGCATCACATACACCATATAGACACAAGTATTGGGACATGTTAAATTCAGGTGTTAATTTTCTAACAGGGATCTGGGCTATAAAACAATAATGACAAATGCCATAATATAGTTTTATTTTGTGATAAATATCATTGCATTGCATTGGTTACTTTTGTTTAAATTGTTAACATTTAAAATCATAGTCATGGATAAAAAATAATAATAATTTAAAAAAATCAATGTTAAATAATTAAGTAAAAACCATCTGAGGCATTATGGAAGCAAAGATAATTTAAAACATAACGTGCTGCGCACTTTTAATGCCCCTCCGCCAAATATAGTGTAAGATTATGTTGATAGTTACTGCCCTATAATTTAGAATAGATTGTCGTTGTGTAAAACTTATTACATACATATTTATTTTTGAAAGTACAAAGATATAAAAACTGCACAAGGCTGTTTAACACAAACATATCGCCCCAACAAAGGGGTCATGTCTTCATTTCACGCCCTTTGACCTTGAAAAGTAGGTCAAGGTGACCTATTTTCAATAGGCTTATGCTCCATGTCAAGATGCATCAATAGTATAAATTTGGTGCAGATATCTCAATGCATTCTTCAGATAATGCAATTATGTTGTTGAATGGACAGACAGACAGACGGTCGGACAGACAGACAGACGACAAAACCTTTACAATACCCCTTCAGCCAGAAGTTGGCCAAGGGGTAACAAAACTAACCAGTGGAATGCAATGATATTTCTCACAATATAAGACTCTATTATGACAATTGTCATAATTGTTCTGTAGCCAGGTCCCGTTAGAAAAGAAACACCTGAATTTAATGTGTCCCAATACTTTTGTCCATAGGGTGTATATTGAAATCAGACTTCTTATTGAAGTCTGAGTTCACAGAAGTTCACAGCAAGCCACACTGTACGACATGTATTTGAGTACAACATGAAGTTTGCTGTGTGCACATTGCACGATACTGTGTGTAGATTGCACAATGAAAATGCAGCCTATGACATACGTGAATTGACGTGAATGCACAAGAATAAAACATCATCAGCATGTGCAATCCATCCCTTAAAAACAAAAATATGAGGAAGTAATGGAACACTCGCCCTTGTGGCATTTATATGTGTGGACAAGAAGTCAAAAATAAGGAGGAGGAGGAGAATATGGACATGGCAGTGGCTCGGAAAGAGAGGCCAACTTGGGATGCCAATTTTGCAAAGAGAGTTTGAAGTAAGTACTTGTTAGCATCTGCTAGCATTTAAGGTTAGTATTTACTGTTATGGACTGTCAGTGTCACGCTGATCAGTATGTCATTACATTCTGCATTTCTATTGGTCAGTTAGCGGACATAGGTCGCAGCAGCAGTGACACTGTGAGATGATCACCCCAAATTTCTGTCAAAATTTTATCGCAGGCTGTCTGGTCGCAAGATCGTGACAACGGCTGTCCTTGAACCTGTCTCACAGTGCAATGTAGGACCACTGATTTAGGACCAAGACAAAAGATATTGCCACGATTATCTCACAATTGCTATCTTTTGTCTGAGACGGCCGAATATCGCACAGTGCGTGGAAGACAAGAGCTCTTTCCTTTAATGACCTCGAGTCCAGGGACAACACAGGTGAAAATGTGGACTGTTGTGTAGGCAACATGTTCTGATAACACCTTCCTGTGTTGTTCCAAATAAATGTACTCAATTTACAGTAAGGACCTTAATGCGGAAGACTGGGGGGGTTGGAGAGACATAAATTTGCCATTGAGATAACATGGTGGTAGTAGGAAAATGGCAGCACAAGCAGCACATACATACTTTTATTTCATGTTCACATTAACAAAATTTGTTCTGATATGGACACTTATACAATTGTGAGGAATAATAGTGACTAATGCCCCCCATTTGGGCTGAGTGCCCCCCTCTCAGCTTTCTGCTTCAAAACTCCCCCTGACGTTGTCCCAATACCCCATGGGTGGTGGAAACTTTACTTTAAAGGATGTAACCTCACAGTAGGAAAGAGGCTACGTATCTTCTAGATTATGTCTTGCTGTGAGCCATGTTCAAAATGGCACAAAAAGAATGTGTGAGTAAGATTAACAGATTTTATTCATAGTGAATGATGCAAATGGACATAAAATAAATGGACTTTTGTAGGACACACAACTTGTGATAGTTCTAATCACATAAAACAAATGCTGAGACAAAGCAATTCTCTTCCCCTGAAAGAGAAGCCATTTTTGCATTTAAGGAGGGAGAATTGGCAGTAGTACTGCCATCAAGTCATAATAATGGTGGATGGATTAAAAAAAAGCTATCAAATGCCAAAACCAAAGATCAGACATGCTTTTGTGCTCTGGAAACCAAATGTCTTATTACAAAAGTAGACAACATCATGCTTCTGATATTTTACTGATATTACCCATGTACATTTACAAAGCCCTTCATGGCCAGGCACCTACCTATCTGAAAGAGCTTTTAGTTCCATACAATCCATCTAGAGCACTACGCTTTCAACATTTCTAGAATCTCCAAAAATAGGATGGGAGCTAGAGCCTTCAGCTATCAAGCTCCTCTATTGTGGAACCACCTCCCTACCTCGGTCTGGGAGACAGACACCCTCTCTCTATGTTTAATAGTAGGATTAAAACTTTGCTTTTTGATGAAGCTTATAGTCTGGGCGGCTCAGGCTGCTCTTAGTTCCACTGCTATAGGCTTAGACTGCTGGGAGACTCATCATGATACACTGAGCTCTTCTCTGCTCCTCCTCCTGTCTGATCTCCTCTCTGCTCCTCGTCCTCTCTGACCTTCCCTCTCCTAATCTTTTTCTCTATTCATGCCCCAGCAAATAAAGTCTCTGTTCTTTATGTCCTCACAGGTTTTCCCCAGTTTTTCCTGCGGTGGTCCAGCTCCCCTCCTGCCGCCATCATCACCACTCTTTTATCCATCCTCTGTGGTCCTGCTTCACTCCTGCCTCCAGTATCATCGCTCATTTATCCATATAGTTGTAATAGTATTTATTATATAGTTACATAGATGGTAGAAGTTTCTATTATTTGTACCAGTAGTTGTAGTAGTAGTACATCCACTGTTGATACTTGTATTTGTAGTATTAACAGTTATGGACATTTGTTCAAGTTACTGGTAATTATACTAACACCAGCTATTCGACTTTTGAATAGTTCTATCCGTGTGTCTCCCCTATTTCCCCCCTTCCCCAATCTTTCTCTCTCTCTCTCTTTCTTTTGCTTTACCCTCTCTGTTTAATCCCAGCTGGTCAAGGCAGATGACCATCCTCCAGGAGTCGGGGTCTGCTCGAGGTTTCTGCCTGTTAAAAGGAAGTTTTTCCTCGCCACTGTCACCAAGTGTCACCGAGTGTTTGCTCCTGGAGGTGTCTGTTGGGTTTGTGTAAATTAGCTTGCATTAGAAAAACAAATTCAGTCACCTGAACCTTTTTGTTAAACACTAGAAATGCAGGTTCATGTTTTAAGAAAATGGTTTGTGTTTCATGCACTCAGGCCCATTGTTTCAGACCTGCAGCTACATGGTATTCTTTTATACCGAAAAGCAAGTGGGAATGGAATTGCATTTGGGATCCAAGACAGAATTAGTTAAAATGAGGAAAAAAAGAAAGAAATAATTTAGAACTCATAAATAACATGACAAATTGAAATTATTTCTTTAAATTTAGAACTCTAATATTATTACATTTTTTTCTCTTTTTTCCCTCTTTTTTTCTTCATTTCAACAAATTCTGTATTTTAAATACAAGAAAAAGGCAAATTACTCCCACCTAGTACCTAAAAAACTTCTTACAATTGCCTTGCTGGCTGCCACACCTGCAGTCTGTGAGTATAAATCAGTGTCTTCCTCTTACTTTGTCAACACCCTGAAGAAGGCACGCATTGGTGTGTTTTTAACCCGAGCCCCGAAGAACTAATCTACAGGCCCTCATAAAATAAAGGCTTTTGCTTGGACTTTTGTCTTTCTCCAATCATTAAAATCTTTGTTGGATCACTTTGAGAGGATGGGAAATGTAAGGAGATGTAAAACCCCTCCACGCACTCAAGACAGATATTGACTTTGGAATTGTTCCAAAAGGGACAAACAGTGATGTAAAAATTGAGAGTGATCATTGCTTTTCCTTACCCAAGATGAGTGTTCCTTCATCTGGTGCTGGTTGCTATGGGGACCATTAGCATGGCCACGCCAGAAGCAGCTCTGGCAGAGCTGGTAGCCATGGCACTGTTGGCACCGATACCGGAAACCCATCATGCTCTCACTCCGGCAATATGAACATTCAACCGGATGGAAGACTGAGGGGTGGAAATGAGACAACAAAGACATGATTTACCATCCATTGACAAAAAAACCTGCAATCAATAGCCCCTTTTACACAGCACTTCTGTTACAGGAATATTTCTCCTTTATTCCGGAATGACGTCTGTGTAAACAAAATGGTGGGATCATTTGGTCCCACCTCTGTTACATCTCTGTAACACCTCTGGAGCCATGATAAAAGTGGAATCATGATTACGGAATGCTATATAAAAGGAACACCTCTCGTTCTGCAAACCAAGGTATGACATTTTGATGACGTATTGCGTTGTGTGTGTGACCCTCCCAGCTGGGGGGATTTAAAAATGAGCGCGGGCCATGTACAGTAAACAAACATATCAACACAACCAGAAAGATATCGAACTGGGGAAATGCCGACATCTGCGAGCGGTTGTCACTTCAGGCGGAGGACTCTATCCATACTAACATTTGTGGAACGGTGAAAGATGGGCTGACTCAGAAGTTGTTGTTTTGAGAGCCAACACTACTATGCTCAGGGTAATTTCCCACACGCAAGTTATTCGTCACACTATACGCTGCGATGTGTCACCGCCCCTTTGATTCCAGAATGCAGGTTCGCTGTGTAAAAGTCCAGCCTGTCTCACCCCTGTTACTCCTTTGGCTTGGCTGTGGAAATCAGTCAATGGTGGAAAATCACCATCTCACCTTATTTCTGGGATCTCTGTGTAAAAGTGGCTAATAAAAATGAATCTGTACTGAAATACCTTAATTCATTTCCACCCATTTTGTACATCTATATTATGAAAGCTAAGTGGCCTCTGTGTGCATGCGTGTTTCTGTGTCCCGGTATTCACACAAAATCTGGAAAAAGCTGACTGCTGCAGTTTGGCATACTTATGTATTTTTGGTCAAGGAACAAACTAGTGAAAATGGCAAGTTGATAGGACTAATATTTTGGGAGATATTAGTAATTTTGAAATACAATAGCCTTACAATCATATTGCTATGGCCAAAACACTTTGGCAGTGACTGCTGGACAAATGCGGTACAGCATGCACAAATACGCAACAGCATACAAACTAGCACATCTAGAACCCGTGGATCCCCACGGGTCACTGCACTAGTATATAACAATTCATGGGGAATATCAAAAAAAAGATACAAAAATTCAAACATTTCCTTGTCACTTTAAATTGTAATTACATATTTTAAAAACACTTACTGAATTAATGGACTTACTGATACATGATATGACTAATGCTGAAAATTATTCAGGTTGTAGAATATTTGTATAATGCAATTAAAATTTGTTCTGTCTTATGAAGCCTTAACAGTAAGTGCTAAGACACGAATTCAGCAGTAATAAAAATGTCATTATACAAGGTGCTTAAATCACAAAGACCATTGCTCTACACTGAATGTTTGCTTTTGATATTTGTGGTTGCATTTACATATATACATGCTGTATGTAATAAGTAATACTTAGACATACCATTTTAAATGTATGACTTTTTATCTATAATAAAGCATCACTGCACAAATATGTCATTTTTAAAATAAATAAATAAATAAATAAAAATGTTAAAGAATTCATTCAAACAGATTTTACTGGGGATACCTGGTTCTGTCGAACAAAACATGTCCCTCATCCAGTGGTGAAACAAGTATTATCCTTTAATCAAGTGAAATTAATAACACACAGTGGTCAAGAGAGTTAATTACACTGCTGTTAAAAACACAAGCAAATAGACAAAGCCAGCAGCTTGATCAATTTGACAACAGCAAAATGACATCAAACGCAATCAAATTCTAGACCACACTACAATCGAAAGGTTTGAAATGAAACTTACATTTTCAGTTGCAGTGACAGTAGTGGGAAATGCTTTAAGAGTCAGATAAGGATGAATAAAGACTGCCAAAATAATTAAAAGAAGTTGATGGTAGAGGAGTGGTTTGTACAGCAGACCAATAACCAGGAAACTGGGGTTTTCAGCTTCTATCATTTCAACTATCAATCACTCATCAAATTTATTTATATAGAGCCAACTCATAACAAAAGTTAGCTCATGGCACTTTGCATATAGAGCTGGTCGAAACCCAAGGGAGCCCACCACACTTGTTATTTTTAGAACTTGACTAACTAGTTACCCCGCCCCCCGAAGGGGGAGGGCAAGGGTATTGTTTTCGGTTCGGTTTGTTTGTTTGTTAGCAACTTTACACAAAAACTACTGGACCGATTTGCATGAA
>JAPQRQ010000016.1:2901814-2930716 GCA_037367365.1 Apogon talboti
CCCCCCCCCCCCCCCCACAGTAAGATTGAGATCAATTATGAGTGTTTTCATGTTGGAAAAAATGGTTCAGTTGGTGACACAATGTCACAATAATCACTAAAAAGAGGGAAACACATAAAGAATCATGCACTTACGGTTGCATCTCTTCTGCACAAACCGCAGTTTACAGGCTGTCCTATATGTCGACAGTCTGATAACGTCAAAATTTTGAGCTCCTGAAAAAACAAATATGCAAGAGAGGGCTCAAAAGGTGTTCAAGTTCAAGACAATATAATCGGAATCTGTACTTATATGGGACTGGATGTTAAAACTGCTGATAATATATTGTGGGAAATTTAACTTGTGTGAATGTGAAAGTTAACGGTTGTTCATCTTTATGTCAGCCCTGCGATGATCTGGTGACATGTCTAGGGTGTACCCCACCTTTGCCCAAACCTTAGCTGGGATAGACTCCAGCACTCCTACGACCCTCTTGAGGATAAAGTGGTTCAAAACCCGAATGAATGAATGAATTTCCCTCAAGGTCAATGTAAGAAGTATTTGACAAATGTATGATTTAATGTCCATGTTCGGAGAACCAGCTTACGGCCCCCATACCTGGCTGACACCCAATCCACAATGCATCTGACCCATATGGCTCCATCTGTGGGTGATGGAGTAGTTTAAATTTTTATACATTTTTGCTTTTTATCCTCAACAGGGTCCTAGAGGGTTCATGGGAGTTTAGCCATCCAATCAACATGGTGGATTTGGCAAATTTTTAGTAGATTTGGAGAACTCATTCGACAGTGGCCAACAGGGTGTCCTTTGGGGGATACTTCGGGTGTACGGCGTCCATGGCCCGCTGCCACGGGCTATTAGGTCCCTTTATGACCAGAGTCAGAGCTTAGTTTGCATTTCCAGTAGTAAGTCAGATTTATTCCCAGTGCAGGTTGGACCACAGTTTACCTTTGTCACCAGTTCTATTCAGAATCTTTAGGGACAGGATTTCTAGGTGCAGCCAGGGGGCAGAGTGGTCCAGTTTGGCAACCTCAGGGTCGCATCTCTGCTTTTTGCAGATGTGGGCTTGTTGGTTTCAAACTGTGACCTCCAGCTTGCACTAGAACGGTTTGCAGCCAAGTGTGAGGCAGCTGGGATGAAGATTAGTATGAGAACATGGTTTTCAGTCAGAAAAGGATGGGTTGGGGAAGAGTTGCTGCCCCAAGTGGAGGAGTTTAAGTATCTCGGGGTCTTGTTCATGAGTGAGGGAAGGATGGAGCGTAAGATCAACAGGTGGATTGGAGCAGCGTCGCCAGTAATACACTGTACTGGTCTGTTGTGGTGAAAAAGGAGCTGAGCCAAAAGGCAAAGCTCTCAATTTACCATCAGATCTACGTTCCCAACCTCACCTATGGTCACGAATAAGATTGCAGATACAAGTAGTGGAAATGGGTTTACTCCGCAGGGTGGCTGGGTTCTCCCTTAGAGATAGGGTGAGGAGTTCGGCCATCTGGGAGAGGCTCAGAGGCCCTGGTGTGGCGTTTCGGCCATGTCCATCAAGGAGGAAACCTCAGGGCAAACCTAGGACATGCTGGAGGGATCATATCTCTCAGCTGGCCTGGGAAAACCTCAGAATCCCCCAGGAGGAGCTAGAGGAGGTGGCAGAGGAGAGGGAAGTCTGGGTTTCTCTAAAGCCACAGCCCCCATGACCCAGACCTGGAAAAGCTGGAGAATGGATGGATGGATGGATGGATGGATGGATGGATGGATGGATGGATGGATGGATGGATGGATGGATGGATGACAAACATTGTTAAACAATTAAAGCCCTCTTCATGTCCATTAGACATTATTCCAACCTGGTTCGGTTGTTTAAAGATGTTCTTGATTGTATTGGTCCTTGTACTGTCCAAATAGCGAACTCTTCACTGATGACTGGTTGTTTTCCCACAGCCTTCAATCATGCTGTGGTGCAGCCTCTCATTAAAAAGAGTAATCTTGACCCTAATATGCTGTCTAATTTTAGACCAATATCAAAGATGCCCTTTGTGTCCAAGGTTTTAAAGAAGGTTGCCTACGACCAACTGCAAGCCTACCTTGATTTTAACGAAACTGATGAAAAGTTTAAATCTAGTTTTAAATCAAGACATAGCACAGAGACTGCCCTTTTAAAGGTTTTTAACGACCTGCTTTTAATTGCTGACTCAGGGAAATCTGCTGTCTTACTGCTTTTAGACTTGTCTGCAGCCTTTGACATGGTGGATCTGTCCTTTGTCCTCCTACTGCCGCCCCTCCGTGAGAAATCTTGGAGTGATTGTAGATCCTTTGTTCAACTGGATAAATAGATTAGTGCTGTCACAAAGTCCAGCTTTTATCATTTGAGACTTTTGGCCAAAATAAAGCCATATCTTTCTTGCATTGATTTTGAAAAGGCAATACATGCATTTGTGACCTCACGCTTGGGCTACTGTAATTTGTTGTACATGGGGTTAGACTAGGGCTCTCTTCAGAGACTTCAGAGTGTCCAAAATGCTGCAGCCTGTCTCCTTACAAAAACAAAACAGCATGAGCACATCACCCCTGTTCTGTGCACCCTACACTGGCTTCTTGTCGGCTTTCGTGTGAAATTTAAGATCTTGCTGATTGTTTTTAAATGTCTACACCATATAGGCCCATCCTATTTGATCGAGCTGCTGCAGCCATTCACCCTGTCCAGGGCCCTGAGATCAGCTGTTGGCTGTGCCTAAAGCCAGGCTCAAATCTAGAAGAGACAGATCCTTTTCTGTGGCAGCACCCAGACTATGGAATAGCCTCCCTCTGTCTGTTCGGTCCTCTCAGTCTTTAGGACAATATAAGCCAAGACTGAAAACCCACCTCTTCACCCTGGCTTTCAAAAACTGGTAAGGCAGGATGTCTTGGTTTCGCTTACTGTATTAGTTTATATGCTAGTGTGTTATGTTTTACCTATTTGATATGCTGTTGTGTGTCCTGATTTTCATTGATGTATTTCTAAAAGGCACTTTGGTCAACAGAAGTTATTTTTAAATGTGCTATATAAATAAATTGGAATTTAATTGAATTTTAATGCCATGATAGCACCTGGGACATGAGTGTAGCATGTAGTCCCAAGAAGAAGGTTTTGCTAATCTGAGAAAAAAAAAAACAACTTCAACCAAACAACTACAAATTTTATTCAATATTCAGTATAAATATAATTTTATCCTTTTTCCTGAAAACTGAAAGTGTAAAATAAATCTAAATCTGACAAAGTACAATTTACTACTAAAAGAATAGTACCTTAAATAATATTGACAAAATGAGAAGTGAAAATTTTAAATCAAAATATTAGCAGAATTCTATCAAAATTCTACTTAAACTGGAAAAAGTCATATTGTAGCCAATTTTGAGCTCAATTAAACCTTTGCTGTGCATTTGGCTCCATACACATTGTCCCTCAGATCTGGGAGATGATTCACTGCTGATAAAGAAAATCACCCCTCTATTAATGATCTGATCCCTGAACTTTCACTCAGTCTTACAGATCAGCCTTTATAGAAATAATGATTTGACATTTACCATGATCATGATATAAGTTAAGTGACATCAAATGTTTTGTAGCGATAACATTTTAGCCTTAAAGCTCAGTCCTTTTTATACGACAAAGTGCATTTAATGAGTGTCTTAGTGTAGGAGGATTCCAATGTGTGAGGGACCACGCATCTCCTGTGCAACTAAGAGCCAGTCTTAGAAATCTCCACGAGCAGGGACTGACTGTGAATAGTGAAAAGAAATTTCTCTCAGTTGACTTCACTCACTCATTTCCATGAAGAGTTGTCTCTTCTCCACCATGGCCTTGCCTCGTTTGCTGCCCTCCTCAATCATTCTGCGGCACATCAAACAGCACAGTACGTAATGTTCAGTGCTCAGATAATAGAAATCACTCTAGTATCATGCTAGGGAGAATTTTTTTTACATATGAATAACATGCAGTAACAAATAAAAGTACTGAGATTAGTCTGAAATAAACAGACGTCATTATAGTGTGCAGCCTCAGTGGGTTAAAGGATGATCTTGTGAACACTGGTGCACCAAGAGAATAAGTACATACTTTCATCTCTCCTATGTGCACTCAGTGTACTTCAAGGACTGCATGAGTCATCACATCAGATGTTCACTGTAAAATACTGTACAGACAGGTTGACGTGTCTTTGGTTGGCTTTTCAATACAAGGAAAAAGCTCTTTTCATGACCAAAATGTGATGGGTTTAAAGCCAGAGTAATAATCATAGAGTTGAATCAATTACCTAAATAAAATGCTAAGAATATAATAGATAAAGAAGAGAATTAGAGGTTTGGAATCAGGTTGATAAAACCACAACATCACAAATTAAAGTGCTTTTTGCTGGTTCTTGAATTGGTTCCATTCAGGATCCTTTGAACCTCGGGACCATCTAGTGAAGGGGCCCTTGGTTCCACAGGTTTTTGAGTGGAATCATAATCAAGGATGCGTCATTAATGAATGGTTTGATAATTCTTTACTTTTTAATTTTTTACTTCTTTGTTCTTGCATTCAAATGAAACCCAGCTTCTTACTCTGTCTCGACCTGCATTTTAGTTTTTCCTCCAACTCAGGAAATACTGCTTAACTATCATGTACTGGGTTTAGTTAATAAGTATTGCCCCTCTCTTCTACACTTCACACTGTTGTAGAGGTTGTCTCCATCATCATTTTCCAACCTGCAGAGTATGATATGCCCACAACCTATTATTTTTTAGTTCCAGCTGAGACCATAGTGTCACCACAGAATTAAATGGCAATTTTCAGAAAATCTTTAAACTTGTGTTTCTCAGGGCAAGGAATCTACATTTCACTTCTTAACTTTTGTGTTTGCAATGTGTGGTTTGATTCAAGTTTTAAGTCTGTTTTGTAATTTTACAAAGGATTATTTAGCCTCATTCTCACTCTCATTCTGATCTATGAGGTGTATCAGAAAAGTTCCAGGACTGCTGTCACAAAAGATATATTTCAAGTCCAAACTACAAACTACATGTTTTCCCCTTCAAAGTAATCCTCCTGGAGTATATAACTGTGATCTCAGCTCTCTGCAGCCATCAAACTTTTTTTCACATGCTTTTATAACTGCTGAACGATGACCAGAAGGAGCGATGCATGCAAGTGTGTCAGGACATCCTCGAGCGTCTTGAAACCAAACCAGACTTGCTAGGGAGAGTCATCACCAGTGATGAGTCATGGATTTTCGAGTATGACCTGGAGACCAAACACCAGAGCCTTCAGTGGAAGAGTCCGACGTTGCCAAGGCCAAAGAAAGCAAGACAGTCAAAGTCCAAACTCAAAGTCATGTTGATCGCATTTTTCAATGTAAGGGGCATCGTCCACTGCAAGTTCTTGCCACAGGGCCAGACGCACCATGACAATGCGCCTGCTCACAATGCCCTGAGCATCTGACAGTTCCTGGCTGAGAAGAACATCACCGTGCTGGAGCAACCTCCCTACTCAGCAGACCTGGCTCCATGTGATTTTTTTCCCTCTTCCCCAAGCTGAAGGAGGTCATCAAGGGACCCGTTTTGAAGACGTGGATGACATCAAGATGGCCGTGATGATGGAGCTGTGGAGGATCTCGGAAGAATCCTTCCAGGGGTGCATGGAGGCATGGCAGATAGGGCTGGGAAAGTGCGTTAGACTCCAGAGGGATTACTTCAAAGGGAAAAACTTGTAGTTTGTAGTATGGATTTGAAATCTCTCTTTTGTGACACCAGTCCTGGAACTTTTCTGACACACCTCGTATATCTAATAACTAATTTTATTACTCTGGTAATTGTTAAAAAGTCACATTAAAAGTCTATTTTAATGCAATGGTATGGGTTTAACTTCAGTATAAGTTTTTCTTTTGTTCAGTTACTGTCCATATGTGAATCACCATACCTGACAGACTGTAAATGTCCTCTACCACATCAATCGTATTCTGCCTCACATTTGTGTGTGAAAAACATATTTTCAGTATTGTGTGTTTGATGCAGTAAAACAGTGAGATGTATTTACCTGTCATTAGCTGAATGTCAAACAAAGTGATGAGCTAAACGTCAACCCTGCAAAGACAAAGTACAATGAAAGAGTTAGCAAGGGTGTCTGTCGACCTGATGTCACCATTATTATAAGAGATAAGCCATTCACTCAGCGACATAATGTACTTGACTTTAAATGAGTAATTAACACCTCTTCCTCCTTCTCCTCCTCCCTCCTTCAAGGACTTCATCAACTCTCAATTTGTGCTTTTGTCTCCCTCTTTGGCTTCCTGTCGAGATACCGGCAAGGCGGCTGGGGAACACTCCAGCGCTTGTGGTCTTTGCAAAAGGGTAATTCTCAGTGACATCCCGCCTCAGCAGTGACTGCATCCTGTGGGCTAATGACACCCACTGAGCAGGAACCACTTAATGATGACTTACACACAATAACATTACGGACACTTAATGAGCTATAAACATCAGGCGCCCTGAAGATCCGCGGACCACGGAAGCAATTATGGCTGGGCCATAAAACCATAATGATATTTATCATGATATAAAAGTAGATCTCGACAACTATTGCTATTGTGATGAACATTTGTTTTCTTTTGCCTTTAGGATCCATATCATTTACATTATCAGATAAAACACTTTCAATCTTACAACATGGTCGTTCATATTTTGATGTTGCACGAATGTAGTGTTAGCCTCATAGCATAAATGCCTAAGTCATTTTTTTGGCCAAATTTTGATATCTATATAAAATGAATCAGCAGTGTTATCAAAGTGAAGTTACGCAGATGTCACAATTTGCCCAAAAATATGACTTAGGCAATTATGCTATGAGGCTAACAACCTCTGTAATTGTTTAGAATAAACAAGGGGGTAGAACTCCAAGATTTGAGAAGGTTACTGTCAGGGTTAGGGTAAGGTAAGAACTAAACCATTACAATCCCAGACTCCAGGTGTGCCTTTTATATGTTTATATGTTATGCCGTTCACATTATTTACCAAATTTTTGTCTTGATATGTCATTACATTTTTTTCATCTCATTGCATCTTTTATGTTGTTTTTGTCATGTTGCATCTTGTATAATGTTTTCATTTTGTGTCTTCAATTACTATTTTTATGTTACATACATAATTCACATAATTTTAATGCTGTTGCATCTTTCACTACATTTTATTTCTTTTGGACATTTTTGTTGTGTATTGTGTTGTTTTCATCTTATTGCCTCTTTTACATTGTTTCTGTTTGGTGTTTTTATCATGCACCTTCTATAACATTTTTATCTTGTGTTTTATCTTATTACGGCTTTTAAGGTACTGGTGTGTGGTTTGATTTTTAAGGCTGATTTCTTCCTCTGATGTTGTTTTTTGTTTCATTTGGTCTTTAATGTCATTTTTGTCTTGCATATTTTACTGTTTGTTTTTTTTTTTACTTTATGTCTTTGCAGCATTTTTTTGTTGTTGCATGATTTACATTGTTTCCATCTTATCTTCTTGTCTCTTTAAAGTTTTTGCCTTGTTTTGTTATTTGCAACACTGTTTTCTTGTAAATCTTTTAGGTTATTTTTTTTCTTGTCTTGTTGCATCTTACTACATTTGTGTCTTGCCTCTTTTATGCTATTTTTCTCATAGGTCTTGCATCATTTTCATCCTATTGCATCTTTTCTGAATAATTTAACACCACAATTAACCAAATCTAACCAAGGACCAAAAACGGTCCTGTTTTATGTATTATGAAATAAGGATTAGACATTTACTGTGATAATCACAGATATCAACAGTAAGACATTTTTTGTTGTCATACATTTCTGGCAGTATCATCCAGCCCTACACACAAGCATATGTGGATCACATGTGTGTTCACAGGATGCGTTCGCTGACCAGGGGGAGATCATCCGACCAGCAGAGCATGAGCCAAGGAGCAAAGGTTTTTTGCTACAGGAGGATTTTATCTAGTTTGGTGTTTCTCCTCATGTTAGATACACTCCTCCTCTCATGCAATGATATCCACTGTTATGACAGCAGCTCTTTCACATCACAAACTTGCAACACTTCTGACTGGTGTTGAACATTTCTTTTTGCTTACAGCTGCTGACAGTCGCAGAAGAGCAGCAATATAGAGCTGTAATAATACAGTATACAACCATATATTGTTGAATGATGACAAACATACCGAGGCTTGAACCCAAACAGGACTCAAAGGATGGTGTACTTGATCAGCCAAATGTCATAATAAATATGGATATCAGTGCAAAGTCTGAGTCTTTTTTTGCTCTTTTATATTTGTTGTCACATGCTATACTTTGTGAGACATTGCTATGCAGTGGGAGACTTCTGCAAAAAATAACACAACGGCTCATTGTAAATATTCAGTCTGTGAAGTATCTGTAGAAATTCATGAGTAGGCAACTTGGGCCTTGCATTGGCAGGCAGTTATGCAGAAAAAAACAGTGAGCAGTGCATGACAGCTGAATACATACAATATTATGTCGTATTTAGGATCAAAGACACAAGTTGTCAATAATTCATAGGCAAGAAACGAATTCACAGAGCAAAACACATTAAGAGCAGAATGGCTATGATCTCTGAGATAAATGTATGACTCCACGAGAATTTGTACGACACTTGCAGGTAAATAAAGGCTAATGTTTTTGTTCGTACTGAAAATGTGTGAATCATCATTTTAGGGTCGAAAAGGTAGATTTTAGTGAAACCGCACCTTCAGCTCCTTGGATAATGACAACATCCTTTTGACGCGAGTCAACAGAAGGACTCGGCTGCTGCAGTATCTCCTTCCGTTCGGATCATTCACTTCTCCGTTTTACCTCAAGCATCATTTCTCTCCGTGAGCGATCGTGCAGTAGTTAAAATATTCACTTCTGAAGCGACGGCACGACACAAAAGCAGCCATATTGCTGATTTAATTGCCTATTTACCTTCTTATTTCCGCAATGTGACTGGGCTGTTGTCATGCACATACATTTAGGGATAAGAAACAATGGCAATCATGCATCTTTTCAACTCTTAGCTGATGTCGCGACAGTCGAGTAGGAATCCTAGGAGATGAAATCTGGCCATTACAGAAGCAAAAGCTCGCAGGTTGCGTTTAGAGCATCATCATCATCCTCATACTCATCGGCAGCAGCAGCGGCGGCGTCAGATGAAGAGGATAACTGGTCCGGGGTGAATAAGGATAATATTTCCTATGTGATTTTCCGCCGCACTCTCACCTTTGACGAATCCACGCGTGTGTCCGCCCGACGTTACAGCTGTCCGAGCAATGAGCAGCAGTTCGGATGATCCATCATCACATCTCAGCCTGCCCCCCCGTCTCATTCGACTTCAGTCTTACGAACTGCGGTTGTAGCCGCTCACAGATATGTACGAGGGCTCCGCTCCGCATCATCAGCAACCCAGCAGCAGAGGACGGCAGAGCGCAGGCAGGCGCCAAGATGCCATGCGCGACCACCTACTACACTTTACGCATGTGCGCACGCACGCTGCTTAAAGGCGCACCACTACTATCACTGTTCCTCTGAGTTATGATCCTCTGGACACTCACCAGAGATCAGACAGAAGCTGAATTTACATCATCCGTGTAACTTGATTGAACACACTTTTCACTATAGGCCTATTTTGTTTTGAAATTCATTGCTCTCTGTGACTGTGAAGCATATTGGTCTTTTGGATTCAGGCTGTGTTTTTACATGTAAATGTGTAAAAGCTACAAAACTAGTAGTTAAAAATTATGATCAGCACATCAGTTTTATAGTCTACTCTATACCCTTTCATTCTGCAATGTTAAGATTAAACTGCACCATTTCAGCAGAAACATTTCATATGCACACTGCTTTTGTAGATCCATCCCTTTATCATAGTGCTTCTTTTATAATTTCCGGGCCCAAAATGAGCCACTGAGGTATTTTCATTGGGTTGTCAAATTGCCAAGGAAAATAAGTACTGTATAATATGAAATACATTTTCTAACACACAAGAAAGTGCCTGAAAGAGTTTAGAAACGCTGAATTCACCAAAGCCTTGTGAAATGCAGAGAAAGGAAATCTAACAAGACAAAAAAAGATTTAAAAAAAAAAAACACAAGATAAAAAAAAAACAAGAAAAACAATTAAGAATTAAAGCTGCAAGTGGCATTTGGAGGCCCTCATCTGCTGGAGCTAGCAGTGTGCACTGTTGCACCTACTATGTCCCTTTGGATAGAGTCTGATCAATATTCTTAGGGGCACTATCGTGCCTTCTGTGCTCCTACATTTGGATTGCAATTTTTCACCACTGTCCTTATTTTAATTGTTATTCTGGGGGTGCTATCGCACCAGCTTATGCCCCTCTGTGACCCCAGACCTGCTCGCTCACCCACATCTGATTGGATGTACCTCCCTCTTGTCATTCTGGGCACAAAAAAATAGGCCATGGGCCTCATTGACATTTTTGACTGGAGTCATGTCAGAGAATTTTGTGCTAAATTTCAGACATTTCCAAAAAAGTAAATTTTTTGCCTCTTATACAAATACAGCCATCATTCAGTAGGGGGTGCTATCGCGCCAACTCTCAATCTCTCCCATTAAATGGGTGTAGGCCTGGGAGATTTACAACTGATTCAAATTTGAGCCAAATCGGTATTTGTATGTACAAACTGACGCATTTTTTGTAAAGATAAATTTCCAAAAAGTGTTTGTAAACTTTGCGGCCTCGCCGCACAAAAACAAAGAAACCTATCCAAAAAAATATGGATAACTTTTGATGCCCCACTTCTCTAGAAATGTACACAGATTTTGAGCTCATTCGGCAAAACACCCAAGGACGAGTTCATTAAAATACACCATCAGGGAAAACACTGACTCAGCATTTGGGACTTATCAATCCAAGATGGCCGAGTTCCACTTTGTTTAGGGGCGTGGCCATAATAATATTTTTTGTCTGTCTTCTGACGATGAATGTGTGTGTGTACTGATTTTTGTGGCTCTACAACAAACATTATGTGGGACAAGGTCCCATTGGTGTAATATATTTCCACTTTTCAAGCTGACGCGCCATTTTAGCTATAGAACCTATATGTAAATTCAATATCACGCACTTATAAATTTTGTGCAAAATTTGGCGAGTTTTTGTAAATGTTCAGGGGGTCAAATTTGTGCTCAAAGAGCAGGAGAAAGAAAAAGAAACATGTAAAGCCGCAAGCGGCATTGGGAGGCTTTCGTCAGCTGGAGCTAGCAGTGCACCCTATCGTGCCTACTGTGTCCCCTTGGATAGAGTGGATGCCTCATCATTTCCCGATTTCCGTGGCTCTACAACAGACTTTACGTGGGACGACGTCCCATTGGCGTAATGTATTTCGACTTTTCAAGGGTGTTGCTGTCGCGCCATTTTTTTTATGGACATCTATAAGACCATTCATCCATCCACCTTCTGAACTTGCTTTATCCTCACTAGGTTCACGGGGTCGTTGGAGCCTATCCCAGCTACTTAAGGGCAAAGGCAGGGTACACCCTGGACGAGTCACCAGTTCATCGCAGGGCTGACAGAGACAAACAACCAATCAGTCTCACATTCACACCTATGGGCCATTTTAGATTAATCAATTAACCTATCAGTGTATGTCTTTTGATGGTGGGAGGAAGCCGGAGTACCTGGACAGAACCCACGCAGACACGAGGAGAACATGCAAACTCCACACAGAAAGGCCCCACTGATCAACTGCTGTTGGAATTGAACCCAGGACCTTTTTACTGTGAGGCACGAGTGCTATCCACTGCACCCCCATGTTGCCCCCATCTATAAAACCTATATGTAAATTAAATTTCACGCACTTCTGAATTTTGGGCAAAATTTGCTGAGTTTTCGTAAATGTTCAGGGGGTCAAATTTGTGCTCAAAGAACAGAAGAAAGAAAAATAAACAGGGTGATGGATGATTAAGATTAAGAAGATTACCAAATTTGCTTAATTTATATGGGGTGTAGTATGTTCTATGGAAAATATTGAATTGTTTTTGTCTGTGTTTAGTAGATACTAACTTTGTGCCGGGTTTAGTAAAGTGTTCCAATTGTGAAGATGCACCTGAGATCAGACTCCCATTTTGTTTTGACTGATCTGCCATAAGCTGGTACATTATCAATTACAGTTTTATACACCAAAGATATCGAACCCTTTGATTTATTACGTCTGGGGTGAAAAAGGCACTTTTCAAGTAAAGATTCAGCAGGTTTTGTGGGAAAATTCCTTTAGTTTGATTTTTAACCCAACTTCTGATTTGCGAATATTAAAAAAAAAGAAAAAAAAGATGTTTATCTATATCATAAACTTCTGACAATTGACCAAAGTGAGAAAAATCATTACTGGTATAAAGGTTACCAACCGTGGTAATGCTGTTTCAGATCAATGTCAAAGATGTAATGTGTCTGTTGGGGATCTTGTACATATGCTGTGGAGTTGTGAATGATTGAAATCTTTCTAGAACTATGTCATTACAGTAACTTCTCAAGTGTGTGGAATAACCTTGACTGTTGATCCCACGATCTGGTTGCTTGGTGACGTTGTTCTGTTGGAACTGACCTGTAGCGGTAAGCATTTTGTATTGCTGGCAGCGACAGCAGCCAAAAAATGCATATTAACAAATTGGAAGGCAAGGTTTGTTTACAGCAAATAGATCAGAGTTCACTGATTGATTTAGTCATTGGTGGGACATTATCTACAGCTGTCCAACTGCAGCTCCCACAACAGCAGTCTGGTCAAACTATGGAGCCACGGGTTGATGTGAGCACAAACCCAGAGGGCCCACCGGTGGACAGGGCCCCTGGAGGAAAAAAAGCATAATCTCCCCATCCTCAACCAGCTCAGGTGGGCTCTGATAAACCAGTCACCAAACATGGCTGTCTACTCACCAGAGTGACAAAGGGGCAGCAAGTAGAATGACTGTTGAAAGCTGGAGACAAAAGAAGACATCATCAATGAAGTGCAATCAAAATTTTTTCGTGGAAGTGACAGATTAGTACTGTTTATGGACAGAAATGAGACATGTCACAGCAGAGGCCTTCACCAACTAAACCCTGTAGAAACAGGTGAAAAACTAAGCGGTGCTTACTAAAACCCCCGCCCCACTGCACAACACTTTGCCCCTCCTGCTCACCGATACCCTGCCTAGTCAGGGACTCATTTTGAATTTTAAATTAAAGATGCATGTCCTTTTTGGGTAGTTCAGTAAAACCAAGACAAACATTATCCTGCCCAAACCTTAACTATCAATCTGATCACACTTTGTCAAATTGGGTGAATAGTCTTTGAGAAATCGGTTGGACAAATTTTCTGAGTTCAAATAATCAAAAAAGTTTAGTTTCGTAAAAATCCAATAAATTCAGCCATCAAACTCAGCACTGCACCTCTCCTAGCAGTAAAGAAAATGTCTGTCGAATGTTTAAAGAACTGGGTGAATAGTCTTTGAGAAATCAATTGGACAAAAATACTGGACGGACGGACTTCCCACTGGCAAGACTCAGCAAAGTCCAAAACTGGACAGAAGATTCAACGTGCAAGCAACAACATGATGAAAATGTCAGACAGAGGTCAGAATACCAGCTCCACCACCTGATAGACAAACAGGTCAGCCCATCCATCAAACAACTATGTATCCATCCAAGTGTTCATCCATCCATTTAACTGTTAATCTATACGTTCAGCATCCTTCCATCCATCCATCTACAACTATGTATCCATTCATCCATAGCAGGTACATCATAAATCCACATTTACTGCATACAGACATAAAACACAAACCTCATTTCCTTTCATTATTTATTCATAATAGTCTATAACTTTTGATAAAATACACTTTGTTTACAAGTGCTGATTACTATATTACATTCACCCAGAGTTTAAATGGAGAAAAAATGACACAAACAAGTCTACCAAGTGACAAACATGACATTTTTTTAAAAAATGGTGGTGGTTGCTAATGACACATTTCCCATAGCCAATTCTACATCAAGTGCTCTTATGTATGAACACACAACAGGCCGTCTGCTGTTCATTCCTTATTAAAAAAAAATTCAGCTGCCTTTTGGGTTGATTTAATGTTCTTTTTTAAATTTCTTTTGGAGTGCAATCCAGTCCTTAATTCTGCTTGATTAAATATAGCATCCCACAATGACATTCAACCAAACAGAGCTAAACATGTGTGGCAGTTAAATGTGCCAGCCAAATCCAATATTGCTGAACCAGTTTTATAACTCAGCTCTAGCCCTACAGTCTCAAAAAACTATTTTCCAAAACACACAATTTCCCATTTCATAAGAAAAACATGGATTCCGATTCATCTGCTGACCTAAACGGCTGTCTGGGAAAGAGAATTTATTTATTGTAAAGACACAAATCTAAAAAAGTTGCACACAGTAGACAATGTCTCTATGGAAAAATAGAATCGACACCGGATCCACTGAAAAACCTGTATCACATACCTGGGCGATAACAAAAGTTAAGTTACAGTCTAACCAAAATTATAGGAAAACACAGACAGCCAAAATATTATTATCATTATAATCATCGTTATTATTATCATCATCATCTTCATAGTAAATACCCTGTTGATTTAAAAAAAAAAAGCAAATAGATTTTGTATTAAAATATATTAATTAAAATATATTACTTTGATTAACTAGTCAGATGTTAACAAGATCTGATTCTTTTGTTTTCTTAAGGTGACTTTGGCATACTACCTTGAACAGAATTGCTATAAAACACAGGCCTTTACTTTGCCTTTCCTGGATATTTGATTGATGCTTTTTTCCACAATCAGCATGGACACAAGAAAAACAAGTAGGGGTAAAACTTCACTACTGTCTCTTTTTGTGTTAATTTGTAAATTCTGAGTTAATGTAATGGATGTTGCAGTAACAGAGTATTACTTTGCACAATAAGCATGAATTGTGGTTTGTAAGTGAAGCCTTACACTTGCCTGTTCATCACTGTGTCATGGTGTAATCATTTGATGACTGAGCATTTAGCGTTTTGTTAACATTACTTAAAGTTGTTCTCTATTTTTTTGCCACACACTAGTAAAAACAGGCATCACTGATTACTTGGGAAAAAAATACAGCAACAAACATATCTAAGTTCCAAACAATTAGAATGTATTTTAAATAATCAAATGTGGTCTGAAAAATTGTTGCAAAAATTTATTTAGCTAGTCAAAGTTCCTGGATATTTTGATGTCTCACAAATTTCTATTTTACATTTAGTTCAATATATCACGCGTCCATGGGACAAAGTGTAGGTCATTTGTTGGAACTAACACAGTTAAGTGCAATGATGCAATGAAAATGTTAACAAAAAAAAAAAAATCAGCAAAATCAGGAACAAATTTGTTAAAACTACCTATTTTCAACAAGTATTATTATAGTTAACTAATTACTAAATATCAATTCACTCCAGTCCGAGTTCTGTTTTGGTGTAAATAAAAATACCCAGGGACTTGTTAAAGTCAAATTAATAAATGTGAAAGTTTCATAAATCTGATTTTTTCAAGCACATTTAACACACATGTGAATTTTCTTACTTGACAACATTAGATGTAATTAACCAGTGATGACTGTTTTCACAGTGCAGTAAAATCATCTTGTAATAATAATCAGCTGAATATGCTCAAGTGAAGTGTGCTGCACAAATAAAATTAAATTCTACATCGAGGCAGATTACTGTAAATTGGCAAATATTTACAGTGACAAAAACAACATTGTCTTCATCTTCTCCCCTTTGCCTTGAGTGTTTTTTATTTGTTTCCCACTGTAGACGCACAAAAGCATGAAAATGCACACTTCAAGGGAGACAATATCTACAAACTGGCATTTTGGGGGAAAAGAAATGCAGCTTTATACAGTAGGAAGTGATTCTTTACGTCAAGTTGAAATGAGAAAAGATCTAGAAAGACAGCAAGCATATAGAAATGCTTCATCTTTTCTCTGAGTATGCTTTGAGTGGTGTGCAGTTCCACACACATCGTTCATCCCTGTAGTTTTTAAGTGCTTCACCCTGTCGCTGCTAGTGAAAAAATGATGTCATGTGCAATCTTCACGAGTTGATTTTTATAAAGTATTTTTTTCAAAAAGTCTTTTTAAAATCTTACTAAAACTATACTTATTCTCTCTACTTTTAAATCTGAGTGTGTTCAGTAAGAAATGTACAGTCTCTCTATAAAATAGTCATGGGTTGTTGCACTTCCCTGCCATGCGTGCATTACCATGCCAAATAGGAGGTACTCTACAACAAATGATTATCATTAGCGCCCTTTGTTTTCCTTTAAACCATAGCAATTAGGCCCAATAATACAAAGTGTCAGTCTAAAACACAACAGTCATTATGTTCTACAAAAATAGCAACATTCATTTTACCCTCCTTTTTTTTTTTAAAAAAAAAACTACACTCACACACGCACACAGACATATATAGATATTTAAAAAAATATATCACACTAATCCTAGTCAAGTGCAAACATTGCCAAATTTCATACTTGTTACAAATCTGACAATCTACCAATCTGATTGAAAACTAATTGACATTTCTACCAAAATAAATTGCACAAAAGGACTTTTCTTAAGCCCAGTTCAGACTAAATGTTCACAACAAAATGAAACTACTTCAGGACGTCTACATAAAGTCAGCTGATAGCATTACTGACAAAGTCAGGTTGTCAAATCTCCAGTGGCTGATTTTAGACCATAAGGGTACTGTGTGTGTGTTTTCAGCAGTATTATCAGCTGTTCTGCTCAAAGTCTGTCAAGATTGTTTTTGCTCTGCTTTGAATTTATTCATTTGAACGGGACAGTGAGCATTAATGAACATACATGTTTTTACATGAATGTAAACACTCCAGATTTAGCCAAAGGCTAATTTCCATCCATTGTCCCCTCGCTCAGAGTTGACATTAACTCCTCTTGATATCACAGCCACTCAGCAAATAGGCAGGAGAAATTCTCCACCCTCCTGTGTTTTGATGTTTTTCCAGTGTCATGAATACCAGAAATGCAGTTGTGTTAGATGCAGGGCTGGGCAACATGGCCAAAACTGTAGTCATAAGTTGATGCTGGTAATGAGCATGATAAATGTCAGAAACCACATGAGAATTAGTGGTTCTGAACTATTCATAAAACATGCATGATGAAAAATATGAAAATTATGAAGAATATGTAACAAGATGAAAACATGTGAGACTCAACAAGATGAATACAACACAAAAGCTGCCACAAGACGAAAAGGACACAAAAGAGAAAACTAGACAAAAATAATATAAGATCTAATAAGAGAAAAATTATACAAAAGATGGAGAAAGATGAAAATGATGCAAGAGATGCAAAAAGGCAATACATTTTGTTTCAGATGAGAAAGAAAAAAAATTAAACCCTAAAAAAAAAAAAGAAAAAGGTATCCCGATAATGTGAGTTATTGCAATAAATATTATTACTGTTTTACAGCCCGGCTTTAGTACTTGAAAACTCACTACCACTATCCACATTTATGTTTTAAGTCACTTCAATTATATTATCCAGCTATACAAAAGCATTGAAAGCTGGCTGTTACAGTACTGTGGAAATGACACACTGTCTCATCATATTGGTATAGTTTTCAGAACAATGTAGACTGACATTTGGCAAATATTTGCAAGTTTTCAGCTCGTCTTGTTGTGAATTTTTGGCCTGAAGTGGGCTTTAGATGTCTGTGAAACAAAAGACCGTCCAGTGTAAATCATCCCTTTTCCAACAGCGACCACATGCTGGAATCTTTGTCTGGAGTGCAGCTAAACCGATTCACCCCAGTATACTGATTCTGCATGACCTGCCTCTGGCTGCACTTTGATCCAATACAAATCAATGTTATTTTCTAGTTATGATTTATTTCACATCATCGTACCACTAGACATGAAACACACAGTTTTGAAGGGCCAATGCAGTCATCGTGACAAAAGGCTCCACAGCCTTTGCACATGATCATGGCCTTCAGTCGGCAGTAGCATTTTGACTGGACATCCTCCATGTTGGAACCTTCCATAAATGACTGTTCCGGTGATGGCTCGCCTTGGTTACCATGGTCTAATGAGTGACCGGCAGGTATGGTGGTGACAGTCACTGAAAAAGACATGACACTCCCATGGACGCTGCTGTTGTTGGACTCCGATGAGGCTGTAGAATTGCCTGTGCCTCCGCTACTGTGATTCATAGTGTGTGGTACTGACATGCTGATGGTTCCGCCATAGCATGGTGTCGCCACTGCTTCCTGATTATCGAGCATTTTCTGGGTGTGAAAGGCAGGCAGCTGCTGGTGACTGGGGTCCATTCCCATTTGGGTAAGATATGGCTCGGAATTTCCTTGATTGCAGAGTTCAAGGTGCCTTCGGCGTGATTGAGAAAAAGCGCTGGCATCTTTGGCTGTCACACTGGTGTTGCTGTTGTCTGCTCCAGCTGTAGTATCCTCCGATCCTGACTCATTCTTAACATTGGAGCAAGGCTGAAAACCAACTTCTTCAGAATTGGTAATGGAGTAGGTCTGCTGCTCTGTTTTAACCTCAGAGGACATTGTCCCAGTGGTTTCCTCACCCTTATCCACCTCCTCTCCTTCTGTGCTTTCCTTTTTCAAACTCAATACAGATGTGTTTGGAATGGTAGGCTGGTGTAGCCTTTTGCTCTCTGAACCTCGACCATATGTGGACACATTGAGCAGGTAATGTCCTGACATTGCAGGCTTCTGTGTCCTCTTGCGCCCTAAAAAGCCTACAGCGATCCTGGATTGGCCCTGATGCTCTTCTGTGTGCACCAGATGATGGGCTTTGAATTGGGGAGGTTGAGGCCCCATGCCTCCATAAGGCTGGCTCTGTTGGACTTTCCTCTGCATCAGAGCCTGTAGGATCTGCTCCTGAGTCTCCTTATCAGGAAGTTCTCTGTGATGTCTCGTGTATTCTGAGAGAATTCGGCCCGCTGTGTTGAAGTGGCGGGTCATCTGCCTGTCAGCCTTGTGTTCAGCAACACCCCCACTGACTGAGTGGAATGTCTTCCCCTTACTGCCAGAGCTCAATGTTGACATCTTCACGTCTACCTTGGATAGCGGTTTTGGAAGGATCTGCTCCAAGGGGACCTCTTTTCCCTGAAGAAGCTTAGTGACCAGTGGGTTATTTGCAGGAATACAGGAGCTGGTTCTGGCTGATGATCCAGCATACAAGGGATTTTCTTGTCCCTTGATAACATGCACAGATGATGGAGTGTTTTGTGCTGATGATTTTGAGCTTACTTGAGTGCTAAAGGGTGTGGTACTTACAGTGCCTACAGACACACCCTTTTCTCTGTCATCAGTTTTTCTCGAGTAAGATGTTTGAGATGGGTTTAGCTGAGCAAACGAGTCCAGTGGGTGAGAATGAGGTGAAGTGGTTTGACTCCTGGTGGTGGTGGTGGCTAGTAACTTTACTGATGCCTGCGAAGATGTTGGGCTTGGGCTTGGCAATGGGCTTGTCTGCTCAGCACCTCCTCCTCCTGGCCCTGGGCCTGGCACTGCTCCCTTAGACGCAGATGATACTGCAGCTGCTGCTGCTCGTGCTCGGGCGAGTTGTGCTTTTGCTTTGATGTCAGCCAAAGTGCGAGCCCCGGTACGGCCTGGGCTGCTGAGAGGAGCAGGAAGAGGTGTCCTAGGTGAAACTTGGCCAGGTGACACAGGAATGGGAAGAATACGTGACACTGGGATCTGCAAAAGAACAGCAAAGTGATATTTAAGAAATATGTCGTGACAGGCAAATTTGTATAATGTTACCCTCTTTCTGAGTCCACCCAGTGCATGACTTCGAAAAGTGCAACAAAGACTTTCCAACACACCTATTGTACTGTTTTGCTTGACAAACTCGGCTAAATACAAGGTATCGTTGCGAAGTGTCAGACATCTCATAAACTTTCTGCAAGTAGTAAATTTAACGATTCTTACCTTGAGTGGTGGAACCTTTTGTTTTGATGCTGGCGATGGGGTTGCGGGGCTGGATATGGACGACGCTGGAGGAGAAACAGATGAGACTGAAGACACTGAAGAAACTGAAGACATACGTGGCCTTTTTTCTGGTGTCCATTCACCTTCTGCCTCACTGGTGGACTTGCGTTTCAGTGGCTCTAAGAGGCCACTGGATTCAGGGATAGCCACCCCGCTCTCTTCAGCTGGCTTAACCACAGCCACTGGCCGCTCCACTTTGAACTCTGAACTGGCCTTTGGTGGACTACTTTGCATAACGGATGACTGAGGGAGCTCTGTCTTCTTCAGCTTTGCTTCAGAGAGCTCAAGATCAGGAAGTTTACCTGCTACAATATGCTCAGTCTGTCTGTAGCCCTCTGGTGTTGTCACTGTAGACTCTGATTGTACAGGTATGTGAGCCTTGGACTCCTCGGTGTACTGCGAACGCCGTGTCTTCATGGGTTCTATGACAGAGATGGACTCTTTTTGAGAAGGTTTTAGAGGCTCTAGTGATGACGTCTGTGTTGTCTTTATGTCTCTCAGACAGGTAGGAGTATCAGTCTGGCTGCTGTCCTCAGTGCCTTTGGGATCATGTGGTGCTTGGGTGACATACTGGGGCCTGGTAGACTCCTGATTCAGATCAGCCTTTGTCAGCTCTTTGGATTCCTCATAGCTGAGCCCAGAACTATACAGAAAAAAAAGGACAGAGAAAAAGAAACTAATCAAATTTCATAAGTGGCACACCTATATGTACTGCATAAATCACACTGTATAAATAGTTGAGCAGAGAGCAAAATATCGATTTTAGTTATTAGTGTCTGTTTTATTAGACAATCGCAAAGTTATGGAATATGAGCAATTGAACAACATTTTTAAGAAAACAAATATTTTGTCACTAATTCTATAAGAACAATCACACAAGGGCCAGAAAAGGCACTGGTAGGAATGGCTTGTTCTGTGAGCATTCCACTAACAATTTGAAATTTTTCGACACAGATGCAGCCAGTTCATTTTGGTTTCTCTCAGAAAACAACAGTGCAACACTGACTTGACTCACAAGGAAAAATGACATGGTGTTCGTATCAAAGTTGGTCAGTAGATATATTCATTCTATCTGGATTGTAGGCTATTATTTTTCAGTAATATGGAGGAAACTTTACAAACTGCTCGTACAGGCTAAAGAATCATTAAATTAAAGTTTCCATGTATTTCACATCATTTTTTTTCCATGTGAGGGATGACATGAAGCCTTAGGACACTTATATGAAAGTCAGAGTTCATTAAACACCTTCATGACTTGTTGTTGAACCTCCTGAACAAGATGGTAATGGTAACATTAATACTGTATGTCTAAGAGGTCTTTCCTGTATCGACATTAGGACCAAGAATGATGCCGGTGAAAATGTCAACTATTTTCTAATCAATATGTTCTGATAACGCCTTCCTAAACCTTCTAAATAATGAACACAAGTGGTGAAATGCTGTCCCATCCACCGTCAAAAACACTTTTTGTCATTAAATAATAGTGGAATTAGCAGTAAATTGACTACCGCAAATCTTAGTAAACCACCTTGAACAAATCATTTAAACACTCTCCTCCCCAAAATATAGCTCACTGAAAGGGAAACTCTTTCAAATGTACATGCACTAAATTCAGACCCAATAGTCCCAGCTGTGCCTCTTAGGCAAATCACAACAGTAGTTCTATTTTATTTATTTTTTACACTAAAAGAGGATATGCCCTCTCTATACATTAAACCTGTGTTTCATACAGGGAAGTGTGAGCTGTTATTAGTATTAGTAGTAACAGTCATGAAATCAGCAGAAACACAATCTTCAATTGTACAACATTATCTATAAATTGTATGCGACTAGACATGATATTCTGGAAAAACAAAATTGAGACTATTCCAAATGCCCAGATTTGGAACCTACTGGTTCTCTGGAAATTGATCAAGAGGAAGGCAGGTGGTCAAACAGCATCAAACAAAGCCAATGTACTTGCATTTTTGGTGGATGAAACACTGTTAGAAAGCAACCAAGATGTATAAACAATGTGACTAAAAATTAGGGTTATTCCACCTAATAATTTCTGAATGCTTCTTTTTTCCCTGTTCTGCTCTTGTTAAAAAATGTACATGCCTTGTTTGCATTAGTCAACGTCTGAAAACTGTGATTTTCTGAAAATACATGTCCTGCATGAGAAATGCTGTCAGTAGTTTCTAGAACAAAGTAAAATGTTAAAACTCATAGGTATGAATATCAATCAATCAATCAAATTTTATTTACATCGCACCAAATTATAACAAAAGTTATCTCATGACACTTTACAATTAGAGCTGATCTAGATCACTCTAATCTACATCATATTCACAGACACCCAACACATTCCTCCAGGAGCAAACACTTAGTGGCAGTGACGAGGAAAAACTTCCTTGTTACAGGCAAAAACCTGGAACAGACCCTGGCTCTGGAGGATGGTCATCTGCCCTGACCAGTTGAGGTTAAAGAGAGAGGGTTAAAGGAAGAGGAAGAAAAATATGTGGGCTATGCCTGGCAAATGTCTGTGAACTATCTTGATTCAAATAACTGAAAGTGTCAGTGTTTTCAAAGAAACAGTCTTTCATATGCTGTACTGGAAGAGTGACTCCAGCCAATAAATTACTAAAATATGAAAAACCTACTTTTCTCCATAATAGTTTTCAAAGAAGGCTTCTTTCCAGTGCTCAACTTTCTTTTCCTTCTCAATTTCTTGCCGCATTCGTAGCTGCAACTCAGGAGTGAATTCACCTTTAATGAAAAAAGTTTCATCAGTGGAAAAAAAGTGTATGCTTGTTCTTAGCACTCAGAGTCAACCTTGATTATATAATATTTCTGTCAATATAAATTGAATGCTGTTAGTGTCAGCTAAAAGCAGATGTACAGACCCTCAGCCAATCTCTCTTTCCAGGACTGTGCTGCTGATGTGAAGAACTCATTGTTTAAGGCAGAACTAGTGACCTTCAGAAGACCATCCATGCAAGCCTGGGAAGAGGAAGGCACAAGGTTAGGAATTTATCAGCACAATTAGCATAACTCATCCTTCTCATACAGTGTGTAAAGAAAACAATTGCATCTACAAACCATAAACCAAAAGTAAATGCTTCACAGTGTTTCTGAAAAGTATAACCCCGTCTAAATTTTATGTTATCAAATGCATAAGGAACAACGCAATTATGCAGAACTGTAGAACCACCTGTTGATCAACTTCAGGCAGAAGTTCGAGCAGCCTTTGTTGGCAGTCTGGTGGCAAGACAGAGAAGGTGTGCTTGTTGATGATAGCTCGCAGGTTGGTATTAACCAAAATAGAGTCTGGTGTCTCCACATCTATTTTACATTTGGTGCGTTTCAGCTGTCCTGCAACATAAAACACAAACACAACTAAAATTGCATCATGAAGTGGTTTTAATACTATCATAGACTGAGACAACCAACTGATACTAGCACAATGAAATATACAATATTTATACACTCGGCATCAATGAAAACTTTACACCTGATTTTTTATTGTGGGAGCTTAATAATTATATTCTTTCAAATCAACTATACTTTCATTTATTGGCTGTACAATTCTAAACAAGAAATTTAATGAATGCTGTGTATTTATTGCATGATTAAGGCCAATACATTTGTTGAAAATAAAACAATATAAAACTGAAAATCACAGCAATCAATATCTGGTATGACCACCATTTCAGGTGAAAAGTCTGGCCATGGCAGATCATCAGTGTTGTTTTGCTCCAGGAAGGCTGTAGTGACTAGAGCCCGGTCGATTACAGCGTATTGCCGATTAATCAATATCAGTCAATATGTAAGCGGTATATTTTTTTTTTTGCTTTGCCCATTTTTATTCCGAGGCTCCTTGACACCCCCCCCCCCAAAAAAAAACAACAACAAAAACGCTGAAAATGTGCGGGAGCTGGGTGGCGTAGCCAGCATTTACTTTTGAGCTGTTTGCAAATACCCAAATTTCTGCAGATGGAACTTTTCAATAGGTAGTAAATAATGACTAATTGATAAGATGTTTTTTGTGAATGAGCCTTTCAAAACCACAAAATGTATTAGTTTAAAAACACCTCACATTAGTCTATGTATAATCACATTAACCTATGTATGATCATATTAGTCTGTGTATTATCACTTTCAGCTGAATGCAGTCTTTTTATTTTAAAATGGTCAACTAAGTATCAAATTCTATGCTAATTATTTTAATTTAGTAGTGCTCTGCTTCTTAGTTTTGAATCATAGTTTGGGTATTATAAGAATTTGTGTTCATGTACAGTATATATCCTGTGTAGATGGTAAATGGACAGCACTTACATAGAGCTTTTCCACACCTTCATGGTGCCCAAAGCGCTGTACACTGCCTCTCATTCACCCATTCACACACTCATACACCAGTGGGCGGCTGCTGCCATCCAAGGTGCTGCAAGGCTCCACTGGGAGACATTCAGGGTTCAGTGTCTTACCCAAGGACTTTTTGCCAGGATTCAAACCACCAACCCTTCAGTCATTCGACGACCCGCTGTACCAACTGAGCCACCCCTGTATATCAATGTTCTTACTTCATATATTGGCCAATATATTGGTTATCGGCCATTATATTGGATATCGGCCGATATCCGATGTATTGGCCGATATATCAGATATCGTTTTTTTTAACCCCCAATATCGGTATCCGCATCGGCCCTGAAAATCCCATATCGGTCAGGCTCTAGTAGTGACCCAAGCAGTGTGGGGACATGCATTATCCTGTTGCAGGACCTGGATTTCTGGGTGGTCACTGTGGACCCAAGGCACAGTGACGTTGATTCTTGGATAATCTTGGCATGGTGTTGTTCTTGAGGTGTGGTTATTCTTCACTTTTGGGTTCATTTTATATACAATTCCAGTCCTGGATTGTAAGTACAGGATTGGCACTGACCACTGAGGAAAATCACCTTATCCATTTTTCAGCCAATCACATGGCAGAATACAGAGGAGGTCAAATATAGTCACAATTCAGTGGTCATCAACATGCCTTGAGCTGTTACAATTAACTTAGCCAGAAATCATTGCTCAAATAAGTGTTTATAAAAAAATAACAACAAAAAAATAAGTGTAAAGTTTTCACTGATGCCAAACAGGTGAGTAATATATCTATATCTATATTTTTTCTTCTTAATCACGTTTAAAAGTAGAAATGAGTGAATTGGTTGTATTTAAAAGAGGAACATCACATTAAATCACAGCAATGACAAATATCAATATAAATATCAACAAATTAATTAGATAATGCACAGGCTGAAGCTGTGGTCTTCACTAGTGTTGAAATAAAATTCTGGGTCTTCTTTGAGACTGAGGCAAGACCATGATATACCGAAAAGAGATCTTGAAACTAGTCTTCATGCTAAGACTGATCATGTACTACAGCATATCCTAAATCATACATTTCATTTAAGTGGATATCAGACTTACCTGCATTAAGGCGACCTGACCTCTGGGAAACCTTCCTCGCCCCGACGGTGTGGCAGAGGTCTGTTTTAGATGGAACAAACAAAAGACCACATTATGATGACTTGCAGCCCAAAGACCTGACTGACTCAGCTTAAACAGTGATGCTTTCAATTACATGCATCATGTTTGGATAATGATGATACAACAGCTTTTTTGTTTGTAATAAAATGTAAATACCTAGACATCGCATCAATACAAATCACTTTTCTTCAAAATTTGTATTTAATATCATGCTATAAACATTGATAAAGTATTCCAAGCCAACTCTGTAAATCACAGCCTAGTTCTGTATGTATCTCCTATAAAATCCGAGTGTGCTGCTACTGAATGATATTTATTTATCAGTACAATATCCACCTACCAGTCTTCGTAGTAATGTTGTCAGCCATTGTTATATCTTTAATGGTCTTTAGAAGCAATCTGGAACTGGAGGCAGTTGGCACCCCCCCCTGTCGACGCTGATTTCTCTGTTGCTGCTGCTTCAAGGCCTGAAATAAGAATAATAAGGAAAGAACAAATTGCCAGCAGTATGTGACAACACTGTGCATGTGAGTAACACTCTAGTTTTTCTTCATCTGCTCCCTCAGGGCCACTTGCCTTGTTAAATAGCAGCATTGAAACATAGGTTGCATAACACAAGCATGAACTAGCTCTGGTGTAGTAAAAGTGTCAAAAAGTCTCATCACCCTTAAAAAATGGACTAAAGAGACAAAAAGACACTCCAATGATTACTGCTCTGTTGTTTAGGCTGATGGAAATACAAACACAAGGGTTCCATCATGCTAACATTTTAGCCAAACTGACATCTTCTTGTGCTGTCTATGTCCAATAAATGAATACAAATAAGTCTTACAAAGCTGAGAATTCCACACCAGCACAGATGGAGTGAATTACAATCTGTGCAATCAAGTCAAATCTAATTAAATGGAACACAAATGGCACAGAGCAGCCAATGTTGAATACATGGACTATGAGGACATTAATACTTTAAAACCAGCTTTAGGCTTTTTTTTTTTTCAATACCTCATTGTTTTTTTATAATTAGCACAAGATGTTTAACAGACAGTAGAGTGGAAGGACAATGAGTGCCTGCTGAAACACTAACAGAAATAGAAAGCTAAATGTGGTCAAATATGCATGAATGTATGAGTGCGTTTTTTTGTTTGTCTTTTTACTACCGCATGTGATGCAACATATCACATATTATGCAACATGAACATGATGTCTTTTCAAGCATTGATAAGACATAGGAGGAAGAAAAACACAAAGAAACATGAATACACACATTAAAAACAATAATACTAATAATACTAATAATAATAATAACAACAATAAAGTAAAACAGTTAAGAGAAAGTCTGGTCTGATGGTAGACACACATGTATCCATTTTGCCCAATTATCAATACACCTTTCTATGTTTTAAATTAAAAGTAGTTCTATCATTAAATAAACACAACACAAATAAAATGTTCTCTAAATCAATCCATTCATCTATACTTCTTTTTTCACCTACTTCTAGGGTTAAACACTTGCCACTAATGATATTCCGAACAGATATTTATCTTCCTTCCTCCTCTAGATAGCTATGACCTTGCATCCAGAATAGATCAGAGCAGGGCAACTCCAAAATATATGAAAATGATTTCATTCTTTGTTCCAAGAATATCTCAAACAATTTATCTGATTCAGCCTTAATGGGATTTCTTGTGGGAAGAAGTACAGAAATAGAAGACTCTCTCCAAAATGTTTCCACACTGTTACTTGAAATTTCCTTCCCATTTCTCCTGCGTCATTGTCACAGTGCCCCCGTTGACTTATGTACAGATGCACCTGGACTGAATTGTCACATATCACTGCATTAGCCTCATAGCATAATTGCCTAAGTCATATTTTTGGCCAAATCGTGCCATCTGCGAAATTTTACTCTCCCAACACTGCGGCTTGATTTTGTATCATTTGCTATGACTTGAAAAAATATGACTTAGACCAAATCATTAGCATTATGCTATGAGGCTAATGATAATGAAAGCCAATTTTTATATGCTTTTACAAGAGGAGGTCTTTGTATGTAGGTACAGTATATAGAAAATGTGACAAATCATGTCAATATGGACATATAAATATGGACATATGACCAAAAAATTACTTTAAAGGGTTGTGGTCAGTTCATGATTTTACCTGATTATTTTTTTCTTTCATCCACATCAACTCATCAAAACATGTTTCAAAATTTTTTCTTCAGTGACTGACACAAAATTAAGTAACACTTATGTGGGTGTTAATGGGAACTACTGATCACACTAGAAAAGCACTTGGAGAGCGCAGACCTCCGCCAAGGCAGCTCAGTTCCCCACCATGCTGTATGTATTGTTTACCTGTTGCTAGGTAACCCACTTCAAGGGTATTGGGCCTTGTTATAGCACGCCCTACTGGTGGACATATTGTAAAAATCCTGGGTTGATACAGACCGGATCACCCCCAAAAATCAACTCGCCTGTTCCTTGTCCCATTTTGGACATTTCATGAAAATTTCGTTAAAATCCGTCCATAGCTTTTTGTGTTATGTTGCTAACAGACAGACAGACAGACAGATAGATAAACCCTGGTGAATACATAACCTCCTAGGCGGAGGTAAAAACAAAAACAATTATACAGAACATACACCACCAATGATAGACAATCACTGGAGAAATATAATCATAATGAATTGAGCAATAAAGGAAGCAGTGACCTTAATTTAGCAATTTAGGAGTTTTCTTCAAAGTGAAAACTCAGTAAATGGAACTAATTCTATGTATTGCCCTACCCTACACTAGTACAGCATATTCAATAAAAAACATAAACAAGGCAAACTTAAATGTTGACATACAACTCATTCTAAGCAGATCACCGCCAAATTTTAAAACAGAACACGTATCACAGAAGAACTTTTGGAGACAGTGACGGAGGAATAGGACGTGAGGGAGATGGACACGGGAAACAGAGCGATGCGTGTCCGACACAGAGATGAGGGAGACAGTGGGGGCTGCGTGGAAACGGATTGACCCTAACCCTGTCAGTAGCAACAGCCTCGAGGCATATTTTACAGTGAGGATTTGCCTGTTCTGTATCTGATACCGTGAATCCAAACCAATTCCAAATGACTGAAGTTGTAGAACCGTTATTGGGAAGGGGCTGCTCTCTAGCACTGGCTGTCTCTGCTATGTGGTCTGTTGTGTCTCTATGATTCACATGGGGGCGGGGGAGCGAGGGTTCGAGCTCAATGAACTACGGGAACCCGGAAGGACGTGTTGGCTAATGCAAAATATAAAACTTGATGTGATCAAGTGAATTTTTTTTATTACATAGATTTTTTCCCCAGCCCTAATATATA
>JAPQRQ010000016.1:2946096-2957943 GCA_037367365.1 Apogon talboti
ACACACACACACACACACACACACACTAAGTAAACTGTCCTCCTATGCCTCATTACCTACCATCAGATAGGACAGTGGGTCATAGTGGTGTATATTTCTGTCCTTGAGTCCTGGGACTGCTGGTCAAAAAAGCTATAAATGTTACTGTACCTTACAGTTTGTTTTCTCTATTTCTCTATTTATTTAAGAGAAAAAGGGTAATTTTCTGGCATATTTTTGAGAAGTAGAGATGTCAACTTTGTTATTGCTCTCTTTAATGTGCCGCTTACAGTGTCTGTGTAAGTGATACAAAATGAATCTACTGACCTCTCGGATGGAATAACCGGTTGAAGCTTCCACTGATCCTCCTCGCTGTCAAAGTGCAGCCGGTTCATGATCTTATTCTTTTCCTCAGGAGGTATAAAATTCTCAATCAAGAGATATCTGTGAAACACAATGCAAGAGCAACATAATGAGCTAAAATATCCACAGATGTTAATGGTAATGATTTGTCTTGTATCCATATACATAATAAAGTCATTCAGTAATACCCAAAGGGGCTTTTAGAAGCATTTCATCCATTCGACCATAAAACAAACTGCTTACAATGCAACTCAATTCTGAAACCATCAACTGTTACATCAGTTATAGAGTGATAAAGAATGAAATCTGTTAGATTTTCTTTTCCAATAATAATGTCTTCTGTGCTTTCTCTGTCTAAATTTGCAAGGGAAAGATGTGAGAAAATTGGTCAATCACGTGATCATGATGATGAAAAAAACAAGAGGGAATTCTTGAACGTTGAAACAGCCTAGATATTGACCAGCTTTCACCCATCTCATCCCATCCATTACTTGATTGACGCCTTAAGGAAACATCAAAGGTCCATTCAACCCACAAATGAACAAATGTACAAATCTATGGTTGCACTTTGGTGCATATGTTAGCCCACTGTGTGCATGTATGTTGGACTTACTTATGTTCATATACTGTAAATTAATCACAATGACAATGTTATTATATTAAGGCAAAAGGCTATAGTTTCAAGGTTCAATGTGTGTTACATCTGTAATCAGTGACAGAAATCAGTGATGAGGTACTCTGTTGTTTGATATATGTGTAGAAATACTAGTTTAAGATGAAAGTAAAAAGAAATTGCAAATTTCAAAATGATCAGTACTCTGTGTATTTTTCTTGATAACCAAGCAAATGGACTCCTATTGTAATATTATCTGCTAAGTGCAATATGACTTCTTCACCCAGTAGTTGTGGTGATGTAGTTATAATTAGTATAATTAGTTTTTTGGTTAAAACCTAATTACAACATCATCACCACAACTATTGTGCCTTAACCGGCAGAAACCTTGGGGTAAACCATAAACCAAAACATTACAATAATTATCTTTTGATAAAATAAATAATTTCTTATCTCTCTACACAAAGTAATCCTTCCTTTATATGCAAGTACCTTAAAAAGTCACGTGAAAAAACAAAACTTCAACTGACATATATAACATTGTATACTCTATGTATATGGAACATATCTACTTACTTGTACTTGAGTTCCCTGGTGAGTTCATGCTGTGTCTGTTCCAGTTCCTGTCGGTTGACAACGTGCTCATCAATGATATCACTCATCTCTGCCTTCACCGCCTGCAGTCTGGCATACAGCTGTACACAACGAAGACAGATTAACTTCTACAGCAGTGGATGGAAGTCGATGTATGTTACGGAACACTGAACAAAATGTTAACAAAAATGATTAAAATTCTGCTTGCGGCAAATGATACGAGTTCATTCTGATTGCAAAATGTGAGCAGACCTGTGGTATCACTCTTGCTGATGTTATCTTTTGCAAAAACAATTCTTGTTCACAAATGAGATCAAGTGATTCAATAATGGTTAATTGCTTTTCAGATAATAAAATTAGGGGCACGTCATCAGATGACTCATCTTACCCTCTTTAGTTTCTTTGTCTTAAGTTCCACCTCCTGCTGCAGGGTGGAGAAGGTCTCCTTCATCTCTAATGTCTCCTCATCCTGCAACATCATCTGTTGCTGAATTTCTCTCTCTCGCCTTATCTGGAAATCATTAGCTCCATTAAACGCACATGTACAGTTTTGTTTTGTTTTTTTAATGGGCAATTGAGTAAGTTTACACAGCTCACAATTTTACTCAACATGAACGAAAATCATTATTATTCTCTGTATAAATTGTGTTTTTACAATTACCTGCTCTGCAATCTCTTGCCTCCGTTGCTCCAACATTTTTTGTTGTTCATTTGTGTGATCAATTATAGTCTTTCCTCCCACTAACAGTTTGCTCTCCATGGCCTGTGAACAAAAACATACAATTAATTATTGATGCAAATTTTCTTTTGTTCTGCCTGCATCTCATTCATCAAACGCTGTAGTGGATTCTCACAAAACATGCCATCTCCACCAATACCTTATACTTCTCGATGATCTTCTCCAGAGCATCTTGATCCCACTGCAGGTCCTCCACACTTCTTCTGTTTTCACTCAGATGCTTCAACTTCTCACTGTTTCCCAGGCAGGTCAGAACCTTGGGAATATCGCTCCCGTCTTTTGTGTAGCGTTTCACATCTGTTTCCTCCTCAGTGGTCTTCCAGACCTCCTCGTCCCTTTCTCTGAAGACCTCTTCTTCCATACCGACCATACTTCTACTCAATCTTTTGCTATTCCTCTTCCTCCTCTTCTCCTTTGCAAGCAACCCTCTCTCCTCCAGCTGGGCTTTCAAGCGTGCAATTTCCTCCTGGAACTCCCTCAGAAGGGCATCCTTAGGATCCTCATTAATCCGAGGCTTGTTCTTGATGTTTTTGGCCCTGCAGGCGTACCTCAGGGTGGCCAGGGATTCATTGTGATTCTTGTGTGAAGGTCCCACAGTTGCAATCATGACAGTCTTTGCATTGCCACCCAATGAATCCTGGAGTAAACGGGTCAACTTGGAGTCCCGGTAGGGCACATGGGTGCTCTTCCCATCCACCAGTGCAGAAATTACATTCCCAAGTGCCGACAGGGACAGGTTGATCTTGGCAGCTTCCTTCAGTCGCTTTCCCTTTGCACCTGTCTTGCTCTGACGCTCACTGCCAGCCAGGTCAACCATGTTCAGCTTCCCAACGCGGATGTGATCTTCACCATCTGGCCCTGCCTCACTGCACTCCACAGTGATGACAAAAATGGCATGGGACCGAGAGCTGCGTTCGTTCATGTTTGTGAACCCAACAGACCTGGACTGGTTGCCTATACTCATCACATGTTCAATCTCAGTGGCGTTCTTGGTCACCACTGAGGACAGATCCTTCACATACACCCCAAAGTCAGGGCTTTCCTTCAGTTCCAGCTTTTTGTTATTGTCTTTACAAAGCAGATCTCTGATTTCCTCCTGATAGATCTCAAGATATGATGATCTCACCAAGTACTTCTGGTTCTTAGTTCTGGATATATGCGTGAAAATGTGTTCAAACGAATTGGGTATGACTCCCCTTCTGTCAGGGTCGTTTGAAACCCCCTGCATGGTGTATGTTTTACCTGTACCGGTTTGTCCGTAGGCGAATATGGTCCCGTTGAATCCCTGGAGAACAGACTCCACCAGAGGTCTGACCGCATCGTCGTAAACATCGCTTTGGTTTGAACTCCAGCCGTAGACGGAGTCGAAGGTGAAGACTTTCATGGGCTCATCAGGTGGTGCCTTCGGGTTCCTGATGATGATCTGCCCCAGTTTGTCATCAATCTCCAAAATGTTCTCACACTCCGTTATCTCCTCTTTCCTGCTGAAGGGTCGGCAGCGGACCACCACCCTCACCGCCTCGCTGTGTTTGGTTTTAGACATTTCGTCTTGGAATTAAACGCATAACGACATTAGAACGCGATCACATTGGGCGGTGTCTGCAAATGAGAAAGGAAGCAATGTCACAAATTATCAAGGATGCTGCGAGAGAATGAAGAGCAGAAAAACACACCCCACCACCTCCAGCTCCGGCGCAGCCCCCAGTCTCCATGGGAACACACCCTGCTCTGCGGACAATGGAGACTAGACATGTGACTTTTGCAGCCAATTGGATCCAAGCAAATCTTCTCATGGCATCAGCGGTGGTCTAATTCTGTAATCAATGATAAATTGCACCTCCAGCAACAAACACGTGAGAGAAGTTGTTGTGATTCAATAGCAAAATTTATTTATGTTGATTTCACATTTACATCACTGCTCAAACCAGGACAAACGGTCTCAATGTACAAAAGAAAGACACATTCATACGCAAGAGAGAAGAGTTTGGAAATATTTATTCTTTTTGATCCTCTTCTTTACATCTGTATTGTGAGATCTATTTCATGCTCCTCAGTCTATACATTTATCAAGTTAATAAACAACCTTAAAGTATAAAAGAATCACCACATCACTCATTTCTGCTGAACACACACTGACAGAATGTCAGCATATTTGCCTCCACATGTGATGTAAATATTTAGGCACATTATAGTAGCAGACTGAAGTTTTACTATTAAGTGCTACTGATAAATCTGGTCATTGGTTGGTCACTTGAAGAACTTCTTGCTGGGATCCTTTGCGTGATCCAGCAGGAGCTGGCACGGTGTGAAAGGGTTTCCATAGACCGCTTCGTACTGCCTCATCTTCTCCACCAGCTTGTCTGCGCCAAAGCTGTCCACGAAACGAAAAGGTCCTGCGAGTGTTGACATAGAGTTAGATATAGGATCAGCGATGTGGCTTGTTAATCGGCACTCATTGGATGTTATATAAACTACTTGTATCAATGGAAATTTGTTCTGATAACTCATGTCAGGTATCTGCAGTGGAATTAGTCTCGAGTAGTCTGACATTCAGTTTAACAGTAATCCAATTTCTACAAAGGCATGAAATTTAATTTCTCACAGTTTTTAATAATTTTTTGGATGGAAGGGGATGAACTTGGTTACATCTGCCATTACAAATCCACTGTCATTCTACCTCTTGTAATTACTGAGCAGATTCCTTTGAATGTTTTTGAGTAAAACATGTATATTATTTGCAGTATGTGATCCTTGCAGTGTAACAAATAAGGTAAATGAATCCATTCTAAGAAAACACTGGAAAATGGACGATTTAGTAACAAGTTAAACTTTCCATCCATCTACTAACCTCTGTTTACTACTCGGGTCTGACTTATGGGGGGAATCTGATTCAACTGTTAAGTATATTCATATTATATTAAATTTGTTCCTCACTGCACGTGTTTGACCTATGAGTGGCTCAGAGTTTTTGAACATTTGAAAAGTTAGGTCATCTTATATTTTACTACATACTGGGACAATTCACATTCACTCTGTATGATTTGAGCTTCATTCCTGACCATCAGACTGCCACATATTTTGTTAATGTCTATTAATATTGTAGATTGATGCAAAAATAGCACCAGGTTTCCACCATATTTGTTAGCAAGATAAGCACGTAACACACTTTATATTTGTTTACGGCCGTCCTAATACTGACATTTGAGCGGACAATTACTGGTCATACAGTAAATTACAGTGAACAACATTATTGACTATTCTCTATTCTTAACTTATTGTACCATTGTAATTTAAGTCTAATAATAGTTTGAATTACTTTAATTTCCTGAGGGCTTTGCCCAAAGGACAAAGTCCAGTACTGAGGTATTCAAGGAACAGTGATAAATTTGTCAGTGTGGACCAATAAAATGAAAATCTCAAAATCAATATTAACAACATACAATAGCCAAAAGGCATATCATTGTCAACAGTCAATCATGATGCCTTTTTTTTTTAACTAGCTAAGAGATTGTAGGCAAAGAACACAAACAAACATGTCGTCTTATCTGGCCTAAGGGAAGATCTCTTTCCTGCAACTTAACAAACCACCTCTTCTAAATTACAGTTACTGTACTTGGTCTTAAAAGGCAAGTCTCCACAGTGGTGCTGTGGTGTAAACTGCAGCAAACTCTAAATCAATGAAGTCTGTTGAAATAAGGTTGCTCAAGTGTTACAAGGTTAAATGTCATGCACTTGATCGCAGTTGTACACAGACATGGTGTCATTAAAATAGCGGTATCATCAAATGATTTAACAATCTTTGTTAGTTCCACCAAACTGGTTATATACAGGTGAATAGAGACAATTATCACAATGATGTAAATTAATCATGGTTAACTCAAATAATCAGGCACTGTTTATTGTTTCACCCTGTTACTCTCACCAAAGTTTAGAGCCCAGTACAGTTGTATGCGTTTGTGTCGCTTAAACGTGGAAATCCAGCAGAGGTCACTACTCTACAAAATAAGTACTTTGGCTGTAACATTCAAAGAGTGGGTGTTTCTTCATTGTAGAAATTCTTGGATTGCCTATAAGATCTGTTGCTCTTCACCCAGTCCTTACCCACCTTGACTCAAAAAGTCATATGTACAAATACTGTTCTTAGACTTTAGTTCAGCATTCAACACCTCAACACATCACACATCATCCCCCAGCAGCTAATTCAAAAACTTGGACATCTGTGACTAAAAACCTCTCTCTGTAACTGGGTGCTGGACTTCCTAACAGAGAGGCCACAAAATGTGCAGGTCGGCAAGAATACCTCGAGGACATCACGCTAACTACAGGGGCCAGTCAGGGGTGTGCCCTCAGCCCACTGCTCTTCACCCTGTTGACCCACGATTGTGTACCAACTCTTAGCACCAACCACACTGTCAAGTTTGTGGACAATACGACTGTGGTGGGCCTAATCACCAACACCGATGAAGCCAACTACAGGAATAAGGTGAGCCAACTGGTCCAGTGGTGTAAGGACAATAATCTCTTCCTGAATGTGGGGAAAACCAAAGAGATTGTGGTTGACTTCAGGAGAGGACACTCGCAGCATCCCTCATTCACCATCGACGGTGCTGCTGTGGAGAGGATGAGCAGCACCAAGTTCCTGGGGCAGCACATCACAGAGGATCTCTCCTGGACAAACAACACCACATCACTGGCCAAGAAGGCTCAAACACACCTTTACTTCCTAAGCAAACTGAGGAGAGCACAAGTCCCACCCTCCCTCCTGTGCTCCTTTTACTGGAGCACCGTTGAGAGCGTCATCACTGGCTGCATCACTGTGTGGTACGGAGGCTGCATTGCCTCCTACAACGCATAGAAAATACAGCCAGCAAGATCATCGGTGTCCCTCTTCCTTCCCTCACAGACATTTTTCAAACCTGCCTCACCCGCAGAGCCATCAGCATTACTGGTGACAACTCCCACCCCTCCCACTCCCTCTTCAATATCCTGCCTTCAGGGAAAAGGTACCGGAGCCTCCGAGCCCGATCCACAAGACTGCTGAACAGTTTCATCCATCAGGCTGTCAGGACGCTGAACTCTGTCCACTTCCTCCGCTCTCTGCCCCGGGACTGTAACCCACCCCCATATATACACAAAGACTCTACCTCAACAGTTGTTTCTTGCACATAAGACACAGTAGACTTACATCCTTCTTCTTACATCAGCTGCTGACTGTCATCTGCAGTTTATATAAACATTGCACTACTGTCATTTTTGCTGCTGTTGGGTTCCATTATGCACCTTCTCACCTCATAACCGTTACCATTACTGTATTGCACTACTGCTGCTACTGTAAATAGATTGACATGTATACTTTATATTATGTTATAGTTTACTTCTTATGCTATTTATTTATCTTATTCTATTTTTCGTCTTTTTTAAATGCATGACGTTGAACAAGATGAGAGAGAAACAGTATCTCAATTCTCTATGTTATTCATCTAGTGAATTGACAATAAAGAATCTTTGAAGATCGTTATTCGTCCCTAAAATGCTTTGGCATTCATTCCTGCTTTTTTCCCCTCATCTACAGAAATTACAAACTGCTTCAAGTGACGATATCCAAGGGTGACCTCTGACCTCCAAGGCAGGGAGGGAATCCCAGCCCGAAGACGGCTCCGACATCCCCTTCCAGTGGACTGTTCAAAATGCCCTCCTGCAGGCACAACAGGGCCTCATTGACGAATCGAGTTATGAGGCGGTACTGTATGTCAGAATCTGATGAACTGTTAAAAAAACAGGGACAAAAAAATAAAATCATAATTTTTCTGTAAGATAAAATGATGGCCAAAACTCAAATTACACCATTTCTTACACTGTAGGGTTTGGTGTTAATTTGTATTTCTCAAGGATGTCTTCAATATCTGGATTGATGTCTTTGACTTTGAGTCCTGGCTGATAGATGTAGCAACCTTTTCCAGATTTACGACCTTACAGAGAAAAAGTTTGAAATTAAAAAATTCAATTATTAATCCATTAAGCTACTATGAGAGCACAGTCCTCCAGCATGAATCTTTGTACCTTTGAAATCCATTTCTACCATGGTCTTCAGAACCTCCACATTTCCACCACCAAACCTGGAGCCAAAAGCTTTGCCGAGGTCCTCAGCCACGTGTGCAGCGACATCGATGCCGACTTCATCGATCAGTGTGGCAGCACCCACAGGGAACCCAAAGCTTGTGGTGAGGCCATCTAACTTCTTAGGGTCAGTCCCTTCCTGTAAACACACAATGGATATATGAGAATATACTATTACACCTCCATCTGAGGTCTGAATAATAACGTTATGTTTAAATAGAGGTTCACACTTTTCACCAGATTCAGCCTGGCCAACATTGTCACTGACAAATGATTAAAAGTTAAGTCTATCTACTTTATTGTCCCTGTAACGAAATTCGGTCTCTGCATTTTACCTATTGTTACCCTCAGATGTTTGTCCAACATGAGCACAGACTTTTGATACTGGAATTTGAGCATATTAATTTTGGTGTACATTAGCTCAGATTATTGCTGGTTTTTCGAAGTGCCTGTATGTATCTTTGCAACAGTATTTTAGAGTTACAAGTCTGACAACAATGACAGCAGCAACTACAACAGCCCCATAGACCAGCACACGGGAGGAAGAAATGAATACTTTTCTGATGAGTCAACTTTTCTCATTTTTGATTTAAAGTTACACCTGCTTGCATGCCTCCATCTGCTTACTATTGAAGATGAACATAAGTCACAACAGTAATGACAAACCTGAGGGCCCAGATTGCGCTAATGAACTGGTCTTTCTATGACTGACAAAGTCCTATTAAAAACAGTAACCAAAGAGGTACCTAGCACAAAACTGAAAATTGTTACTCACCTGGAGAACTCGAATTGCTTCTGCCAAAATGGGAGCCAGGCACCTCGTTGTATAGAATCCAGGACCATCCTTCAGAGAAAAGTGTGTCATGATTTTCTACTGTACAATTATTACCATGGATCAAAACTGTGACACTACTTTCAGCTTCTTCTCTGGTTAAAGGTTTCTGTCAGGAACCTTTAATCCAATTTAGTGGATGGCAATGATCTAAAATGGATATTTATAGGTGGATTGATTTACAGTTTGTGTGTACAGTGATACACAAAGTAGTTTGGACTTCTTGCAAAAAACAGAAAAAGAAAGGAGCCACATATTTTCTTGACCTCTGCTCTTCAGTGAAATAGATAAGTGTTTGATCTCGCATGGACGTAAAGAAATCAACTGCACCTTGAGTTAATGTTTTTTTTCCATGACAACCTCAGAGGACTCGTTTGAGTCAACTTACAGCTTTTTTCCAGTGAAAACTGAGATAACATCCCACACTCACATGGGAAGGAGAGTTTTAATTTTTTGTTATTTGGGGGCCTGTACCATGAAGCAAGTAACAAACAAACAAACAAAGGATCTCTTCTTACTACCCAGTTAGTCAAAACTAAATAGCAGTCAAATTTCATGTATCAGGAAGGCCTTTATCCACTCACTCTGTCCAACCAGGGTTTCTGACTCTAGTTACAGCCGTGTTTATGTAAATGGGACAGAGGTGGTACCCTATGACAGATTACAAATATGGACAAATCTAAAGCTTCAGACAGATGAGACACAGTAATAATGAAGTCTCTTCAGTCCACACTGCCTGTTGTGCATGATATGTTTCCACACTACTTGAAATACTGTACCTGAGAAAACACAGCAAACAGCTGTTTGGTCGGCTGATCATTCAAAAGAGGTACATGTTCATTCATTCATTCATCTTCTGAACCCGCTTTATCCTCACTATGGTTGCAGGGGTCGGTGGAGCCTATCCCAGCTACTTAAGGGTGAAGGTGGGGTACAATTTATTCAAAACTAGTGCAAATTTACTCTTTGGCAAAAAATGGAAAAAAACCTACCTAAAAAAAACTTCTTAAATTTCTTTTGCGTGTCCATAAACATTTGAGTGTAAAATTTCAATATACATGTTTAAAACATTTAAGGAAACACACTTACTGAAAACCTAGAGTTGAACCATTGTACATGTTGCCTCGCTCATCCGTTTATCTTTCTTAGTTATACATTGTAAATATTAGACTGTAAATATTATAATATTATAATAAGCAATTCTATTATGCCTGGAAAGGCTTGTTATAATTTTTCTTACCCCAACTACAATGATGACTTTTCCTTGTTTAAGGCCGACTGCAACAGCTGAGGCTGTCGTATCCTTTGACGTCTGATCAGTGGTTATGATCTCTAGAAGCTGCATCTTGTCCACTGGAGAGAAGTAGTGCATTCCAATAACCTAACAAAAACAGAGGAAAATGAGCTGTGTATTTTTCTTCACTTTAGATGCAACAGGGCTCCTAAGGACAAACCTTGTCTGGTCTCTTGCTGGCAGCAGCGATTTCTTTGATGGGCAGAGCTGATGTGTTGCTGGCAAATATGCAGTGTGGGGGAACCACCTGCAGAGACACATTCAGATAGGTTCAGCGTTTCAAAAGGTGAACACAGTGGACCAGTATTTACAACAAAGTGAGCACATCTTCTGTATCGCAGGCCTTTGCAGTCACACTTACAGCCTCAACTTCCTTCAGGACTGCATGCTTGATGTTGATATCCTCAAAGACGGCCTCAATAACAATGTCAGCTTTTTCAAAACTGCTGTAGTCCAGCGTGCCAGTCAAATTGGACAGTATTGAGTCTCTCTCAAATGACGTGATGCTCCTCTTTTTGGTTTTGTCATTTAGTCTAGCAAAAATATAGAAGTTAAAGAGAGTTAATGTATACTGTGGTTGATTAGAGGTTTAAGGTTGTCCTATCAACAAACAGTACCTTTGTCTGCATGTTTACTTTTAGAATATAGTGATGGTATTTAGCTAAGACTAAAATAACTAATTCTTTGATGTGATATTCTGATATATCATTCAATAGATGACTCACCCTTTGTAGACCTGCTGCTGGCCTCTGGCCAGTCCAGCCACTGTAGTGTCCTTCAAGATTGTGTGCATACCTTTGTCCACGCTCACCTGGGCGATACCTGCCCCCATCAGACCTGCTCCCAAGATGGCAAGGGTCCTATGAGTAATTGAAAACAGACAATTTATATAGAATCCAACAAAGATGATGAGACCACAGAAAAACTGGCTTTATAAAGCAATCTCACACATTTTTACCGATAATGTTTTTCATGACTTTGCAAAGATGAATTATGTCATTTTGATGACCATTCAATACCTTTAACTTTTATTATTAACCCTAATCAGTGTTTTGCTGGTCCGAACGGACCCAAAGCATGAAAAATATATCTTTTTTTTTTTTTAACAAATCTCAACATATCGCTCCAATTTTTTTTCTCTGAACTCTGTTGTTTTACGGTGTGTAAAATATTTTTAGGATCAATTGAGCGGTTTTTCTGGATTCAATAAATTGTCAAATGGGTCCGTACAGACCCGAGCAAATGTCGTCACTAGTTTCTGAAGAAAACTGTGAAAACTTCAATGGAAGCCATTGGGTATAAAGGTCAAGATAACA
>JAPQRQ010000016.1:2965902-2977426 GCA_037367365.1 Apogon talboti
GATTTTTATTTTAAACTAAAGGGGGGCCACAAGAAAATGTTTGGGAACCACTGGTTTACTGTATGAAAAGGTGAGCAATTCAGATCATAAATACAATGATCTTTTGTTTGAAGTCGATCATCCAGACCTACTTCTGCTGTACTAAAAATACTTACTTGTTATATGTGATTGTATCTATTATGTGCTCTATTCCAGTTTTTAATTCACTTATCAATTTTCATCATTTTCCCCCTCAGTGACATTTTTTCACTGCCAAAATTGAGATGACTATACTAGGCAATCAGCAATCAGATCATCTTCTGGATCAGCTTGAAACTGACCACATTGATTGATTAGTGCAATAAGTGCTATCAGTTCTAAGAAATTCTTTCCCAGGCAAGAAAATTCCTTCAAATAAATTGTAGGGTCCAAATCATCTTCTAAGAGAACTGGGATATGGCAATGGCCTAGCTTGTGTAAAAAATTTCAAGGCAGAATATGCTGTAGTTTTTGTACTGTCATTCATTCATTCATCTCTCAACAGACAAACACATGGACCTAAGTGCGTTAATCACAAAATCTTTGGTAAGTTGACATGGAGTGACAACTAGTGTCACACAACAATTCAATGAGCAGTAGATCTAAGGAGGTTTCACCTACTTGATATCAGCTCCTGCTATGAAGCATCCTGGCTTTGTGGAGATGAGGACGGCACTCTGAACAGCATTATTGGTCAACACTTCATCCATTACTTCTGTCAACTCTTTTTGCATTTGGATTGACAAGGTATTAACCTGGATGGAGAATAAAGCATTAGACTCCTCTCGCTCCTCTTATGATGTACATCTACATCATAACATCTAATAGATGCTGCATGCCATGCTTAACTAAATGTGCTCAAACCTTTGAATTTGGGTCATTCATTCGTATAACAGCAACATCACCCTTGACTTCATAGTCCACGTGGGTTCTGGCTAAAAATAAAGAAGGAAGTTGATGTTCAGTTAAAAAACACTCTGTCACTGGACATAGTGACCTATTTACTATGTTATTTGAATGGAAGCTGATAGTTACCTTGCATGATGGGAGCTACTGAGAAGGTTCGAAAACTGTTTGCTGTAAAGAGGAAAATCTGATGAAGCAACACATTCCTACAGACATATTTACATATTGATTAAGCTACCAACCTAGCAACGCTTGCTAGCTGACTCAACGAAAATACTGGCACCATAAAAGACACGTAAAGTATCCTCATGTCGCATGCACAAGACATGCCGGTGAGAGGTTACCATAATATTCCCTTGACCTCAAAATCTCGGTCATACTAAGCAGACATAGTGCAATACGACCTTTTACCTACTTACCCCGCCTACTACACAGAAAGAGAAGACCACCACATCACAATGGCGAATGAATGAATGTCAGAAGTCTAAAAATATCATCCTGGGCTGCCTTCAGACCGATTCCCAACGACAGAAGAACAAACAATCCGTATTTAAGCTTAACTAAAAAACATCAAGCTAACTTTTAATAAGAGGCCGTCTTAACTTTTCCGTAGCAGTAGGTTGGTCAGCACGAACACCAACTACATTCATTCGTTTGCATATAAAGTTAAAGTGTTCTGCATTTTAAGAATAAATTACTTAAATCTGCATGAATGTGTCTGAAGAAGTCCGATCTATATTTCCAGTTGTATTTTCCGACGCTATCAGCTAACGCTAGTGTAACAAGCTAATTTCCCTGCTACTGCTACCAACATTCATCTGCCCTTCCAGTTACAGTATAATTATCATCCAGTAGGCGTTTCTTGTTAAGTTTTCATCTGTGTCATTTCTACCTGTGAAGAGCACGTATCGACGTGATGTTAACCCAGAGAGAACACCAAGGGCTCGTACACCGGCCATGTTAAGCGGAGGTCAGTCGGCAGCAGCGAGGGCGGCGTGAAACCATCAAGCTACCTGTCAAAGCAATTTGATTGGCCCATGGCCCCCGTGTTTCACTTCCTCAATCTGATCTGGCGGAGAAGGTTTTGATTGGCTCTGGACGAACAAACTCGCATATTATTGGCTCTATTTGAGATGGTCGTTGTTTATTGGTCTGTGGAGGACCTCACGTAAATGCGCCTCTTCCAAACCTAATAAACCAACAAAGAAATCAAAATTAAAAACAGGGTATACCTATCTTTTTTTTTTTTACAATTTACTAAAAAATGTTTCTTGAGTTACTACATATATCAAACATCAATGTAATGTAGAAATAGATACTTTTGAGTAGATGCAGCAAGCAATGACAGACTGACACCACAAAGGGGAGCCAAATGACTCACATCAAGAAAGGAACTTTATCTTTTCTTTTGATACATATTAACTTGTAAACAATCACACACACAAAGTGATAACTATGATAAATTAACTGTGCAAAAATAAAGTGTTTGTAATAGACTATTCTTAAACTTTTTAAGAAAACATGTTTCATTACATCTGTAATTGTCTAGTGTTTGCCATTTTGCATTTAAACTTGCTAATTTGTAAAGAGAATTAAAAGTTTTTAATTCAACAAACACATTTCAAAGTAAACACTTTCTATAAAAAAGGAAGATGGAGGCACAGGGTGAAATTATATTCTTTTGTTCTTACATTTTTCTTACTCATAAAAATATGCTATAATTATAACTTATATAACAACACAACATGTGTCTGCAACAGATATCTCGATGTAATTTGAGTAATTTCATTTGAAATTCATATTATATTCTATTAATTATATTTTATTTTCTGCATACATCTCATGTTTATTTTTTCTGTTTATGTTTATTCATGTCATCCTTCATTAACATTCCAGTCTTACACCTTTTATACATAACCTACTGCAGACCAGTTCTTGAAATCGCCCTTGTAAAATGAGCAGTGGTTTGCTGCTGCAAGCTAAAAAACAAAAAAAAGGTGCAAAACCCAAATGCACTTCAACTCACTGTAATGATTAAATCATGATCTTAATCTATAGAACTTTGCGTGTCAGGAACTGACAGGTGAAAACACTTTCTGTTGTGTTAACTTGCCTGATTAATATTGCTTATTGTGCTTGTTTTTCATAATGGCTAAAAGTGATGCTTATGTAAAAACGTGTATTCAAAACAATATGTGTATAAATATATACTTTTATATGATAAAGGCCTATAATACCCAGGTAGCCCACATGGGACATTTAAGGCTCATGTTTTCTGAATACTCTAGCTGGGACAATGGGAGCTGTGTCAACTAACTGATATGTAAATTATGATGAGTTTAAACATAGGCTTTTCATATTTCATGTTGCAATGACTGTTCCGCACAACTGCATAGCAACAGAACAACTTCCTCCAAACTTATTTTTTTAATTTCTGCAATCAATTAGGCCAAAAACTTATCTCTTAGATGGGAGAGCTACAGTAACCTGCTGCTGCACGTTCAGTGCCATCTTATATAATTTCTTTACACATTTGCAATTCAGTTTACTCATGACACTTCCTCTGCGCGACTACCTGGATCCATGTACTTCCTACCTTTGACATGTAGACTATACAAGGAACATTTGAAGTGTAGTACCAGTCTTTTGAGGGAGGCGGGATTTATGTGTCACTGCCACGAAAATAACCAATCAGAGGCCAGATTTTCACATAGCAACCCCAATCACCGAAGAGGGACTAGCTGGTTGCGAAGGTAGTGGTAGTGGTGCTGTGCTGGAAGAAACAAGTGTTTCTTCTGGGGTTGCTTGCAGCTGCGTATAGTAACAACATTCTTCCTATATTTCTCTTAAGTTTGACGCGTGTCTCACATGCGGGTTGTTCTCTTGCTTAATAACTACAATCTTCCATGTTAATACCGCAAATAAGGTTGCGAAAAGAACGTAACCTTGTCTGAAAAGCATCTTTGAACATAATTGGAACACGAAATTACGATGCCATCCCCGATGGAGGGATCTTCCAGAGAAGGTGACCTGTTTACTGTGAAACATGAGCTGAAAAATGGTAAGTTAGCTGTGAGCTAGTTGCACTTGGAGCACAGTGCATTTTATTTGCATTTTGTCTTCTGCAGCCCCTTGCCAGCAGAGAGATGTTAGCTGGCTAGCTTGGAACAGGCAACTGTCACTGTCAATGGGCGTTTGTACTGATAGCTAACATTAACGTAACTCAAGTCCAGAAATGGCAGGGGAAGGCTATCGTTTACTGACTGCCCTTAATACTTGTAGCGTTAGCGCTAACTCACGCAAACTACCGTTATTTGACCATCCAACTAATGTTAGCTATCTGCTAGTTAGTAACAGCGATCAACCCAAGTAATAAAATTAGCCTAAGCTTTTTAAGAAATAACTGGGCTAAATCAGACCATTGACAGAGATTTGACATAAGAGAAATCCATGCTCTTGTCAGCGCTGAGCTAAATGTTCATGACTATTTTCATCAGTTTTCCTGTTATTGTGATTGTAACGGTTACAGCTAACTTCTCCTTAGCCGACGAAGAGTACAGACATCTGCAATGCTGTCAATTCACATAAGCTAACGTTAGCAAGGTTTTACACTGTAACATTATAGTATTATATGTGAGGCTACTTAGTATGTCATATTCAGAGACATATTAATGTCTGTGAGCAAGCCCCGTTCACTTTAAAGAGTTTGCAGTATTCAGCATCATGCACAGATGCTGAATCCTATTGGCCTCTTTTTGTTTTTGATAAATTATCGTATTAAGTAGGTGAACATGTGTTTACATGCATCCTGCATCTCGAACGTCAATCATAGTCAGGAGTCACAGTTAAGGTCATAGTTATTGCTGTATTTTCAAGCAGAAATTGACATTAGTGGTTGGTTTAAGTCAAGTGTAACTATACTTTATTGTACACGATGGTTGAATAAAGATTTCAGTGGCAGATGCTTTGCAAGTAGAGTGCTGCTGTTCAGGCCGTGACACGACTGTGCTGCCCATTTACTGCCCTAAATATTCAGTCAGTCGAGTTGTCACAGGCATTCTTTTTTGTTTTGAATGCTACTGAATCAACTTAACTCTACTTTAGACTTGTAGAATTTAACCTGGTGACAATATGAATAATGCAAAAGTGCAAAAGTGCAAAAGGCAAGACCTGTAACAGTCCGCTCAATTCAGTTCAGGTAAAAGTTATGCAAAATCATCTTCTCAAACAAATTAGGACAAAATTAACTGACAAGCCATCACCATTCCTTTCTGTCAAACCCTTCCCGCTAGATATCAGAATTTTTTTATATGACAATTACACTTTATTTCCTCCAAACCAAACAATTGCAAATTTTGTGTTATCAGTGTTTTAAATCATCCATTTCTAAGTGCTGAGTTATGAGAGATAATATTTGTGTTGCCAAGTAAATTTTCATTTCAGAGAACTTTCAACCATTAGGTTTTTGTTTTTTTGTTTTTTTTTTTTGACAGTACAGTCAAATCACAAATTTCAGGAGAATGTACGCCTTGGGAAAAATCACAGGGTGTCCTATGCTGAACTTTTGGGGAAATCCCAAATAAACGGTCTTAATCTCTAATAGCCACTTGGAATTATATCTCATTTTATGCATTTTACAGAATGAGCTTTTCAGTCCAACTTGTGACATGCATTGCTCTTTTGATACATCATCCACAGTTGTGAAAGTTTGGGATTAGGGCGAAATTGTCCTGTAGAATTCTAACATGACCTTGTGTAGTTTTTTTCCTACAAGCCTCTTAAAATGGTTTCAAATTCAAAAACATTGCAAACAGAATCCTCTTTTTAAGAGCTTCTCACTCAAACAGCAAGCTACATAAAGCATATGTATCATGTAGTACTTGTTACACATATTTATTAGTGTTATAGGAATGTCTGAATTATGTTTTGAAATGTCCTTGATTTTCGGATTCCCTCAGAATTGCCTGTTTTCATGTCCTCATTTGACCTGTGGGCAGTTAAGTAACATTTTCATACTTTTTACAATGTGTACAACATGCAGTACTGTGCAAAAGTCCTGGGCCAACATTTGGTTTGTTTGTTTGGTAACGGTCTAATGACCACACATCAGCCTCTGTATTAAGATACATTGTAGATATACATTACTGTGCAAAAGTCTTAGGCGGCCTTTAGATTTGTTGTTTTTGCAGCGTTGAAATGAACATGTATATTTATTTCTCAGTTTCTTTTCTTCAGATACAACATGGAAATACAGGAAATATGTGCACAGCCTTAAAAGACACACAAAACAGAACTAAATGGGATCTAAAGGTTAAAGTCAGTATTTAGTATGACCCCTGTACACACTTTACTGTAGTATGTACAGCAGTAAAAACAAAGGTTTCAGTGAAAAAATCAGCTTCTTTAAACCAAAGTGGTTGTATTTAGTGTGACCTTCCTTTTACTCTTAACATGTCTTTAATTCTTTTGTTCAGACAATATGAAATTTTTGGCATTCCCGCTCTGATTTTTTTATTCCAGGTTCCCTTCAACACATGCCAGATGTTTCTAATGGTTTTTGCTGCTTCTTGTCATGGGGTCAGGGGTCACAATAAATACTGATTTTAACCATTAGAACCCATTTAGTTCTGTTTTTTGTGTGTCGTTTAAGGCTGTGCACATATTTCCTCTATTTTCTTGTTGTATCCGAAGAAAACAGACTGAGAAATAAATATGCATGTTCATTTCAATGCTGCAAAAACAACAAATTTAAAGGCCACCTAAAACTTTTGCAGAGTACTGTATATATTATTTAAAAATGAGCTTTTGAGGAAAGAAAACACATTCTATCAACCAAAGAGGACAGGGATCGCACTAAATGGTGACTTTAACCTTTAGAAGTCATTTAGTTCACTTTTAAAGCTGTGTACATATCTCCTGTATTTTCTTGTTATATCTGAAGAAAAGACAATAAGAAATAAATATGTATGTTTATTTCAACCCTGCAAAAACAACAAAGGTAAAGGTGGCCTAAGACTTTTACACAGTACTGTATATGTTAGGGTCATCTTACATAAATGTGCTGTTGTTTTTTGAGCTTTTTTCTGAGTTTGTGATTTTTGTATTGTACATTTAATGCAATGTGACTGATACAGCTGTCAAAAACTGTCACTGAAATATTTAGAAATGTATTGTTTCTTCAACCTTCAGAAGGGGAATTCTGCCCGAACACATTCGTTTGGCCTCATTTCTGAACACTTAAAATATTAGGGGAAATGAAGCCAATTAGTTAAGATAAGATATACTTTATTGATCCCCCAAGGGTGAAATTCAAATGTACAGCACCACAAGTCAATATGCATCAAATATAATAGAAAAATAAAAAAGATAAAAAATCTAAAAAAATTTGTTAAAGTGACTAAAAGTGACAAGAAATAGCAATAATAATAATAATAATGATATAAAGTAACAAGTGTGCTACTAGGTGACTTTTATTAGTGTACAAGTGAGTGACACTGGCAGATGCAAAAGTCTGTTTAGAGCAGGATGTAATTCAAGCCAAGCTGCTGTTGTACAGTCTGATGGCGGTTGGAATAAAGGAGCATCTGAAATGTTTAGTCCTGCACCTGGGTGGGATAATCCGCTGGCTGAATGAGCTGTCCATCAGCCACAGCTCATCATGCAGAGGGTGAGAAGGATTGTCCAGAATTGCACAGATTTTGTCCTTCACCCTCCTCTCAGCCACCATATCCAGGTCCAGTCCACTGCAGAATGGACTTTCCTCAAAGACCAATTAATTTATTTTGACCAACTTGATAAAGTATTTTACAAGTATATGTTTTGAGTAATATGTGCTTAAAACAAAGTTGTTTTTGAAAGTAATCTCTTTGAAATGGCTGGTTTTTCTATAATTCAAGAAAATATTATAAGGTGATATGGAAATATTAGAAGAAACAGTCAGGAATTTCTGCACAAATTCAGTCTTCTGTACAAATTCTGCAGTTAAATTCAGTGTTTATCAGATGTTTTTTTTAAAGTTTGCTCTGACCAGCGAAAACAAAATCTGAGCAAAGTTCTAGATTTTGTTGTCTACTGTCAGGGTGAAAAGGTTCATGTTATGTAGCAGCAGAGTCATCATCTGGCCACACACCTCTGTCAGTCTATTAATGTACACTGAAATCAAACTTGGCCTTGACAGGGTGAGCTTGACAAGAGCATTACGCAACATGAACCTCTGACCTCGCATTTGAAGGACGGCTGCGTTGTTTTGAAACGATACAGCCCGCGCTCAAATTGCCTCACAGTTGCAGCCTGTCTTCTTCTTCTTCTCCTTATGTGTTACGCGAGAAAAAGAACAAGAAGAAGCAGAAAGAGATTAAATCAGCCGCCATAATTGCTCAGTAGCCTATTTTCAGAGTGTGAGACAGAAGGAATGTGTTCACTACAATGCGCACGCACAATGAAGCAGAGTGTGCTGTGCTCAGTCAGCTGGACTCTTAGACTGTGATCTAGAAAGACGCGAAGTTTCAGCGCGCGCTCAATTCACTGAAGAGCTTTGATGGAAAATAATGACCTTTTTCTAGCTAATGTAGTGAGTTTGCATTCAGTTGAATGAGTGTCATCTTTTGCTGTTGCATATCCAAGTGACAGTCGAGTCAGTTTTTCAGCACAGTTACTAAGATCAGTGTTTACATTAAGGACATTCACAGATGATTTACATGGATTCTTATGCCACCACAGTTTTGTGCTCTTGGCTATGATTGCTCTTTAACCACCCAGACTTTTCTTGTTTAACTGTACTTGGGGTTTTAAATTTCAGATCTTCCAGTCTCCACTTGCCCATCTTTCTGGCTATGTTCCGTTTAGCCTCCGCTGAGATGGAGAATGTTTCATTAACATTTTTTTCATGCACTTTATTCTGTTGTTGCCTTGACCAGTGAATTTCCCCATTGTGGGACCAATAAAGTCTAATCTAATCTAATCTAATCTAATTGGGCTGTATATGGCCCCTGCACTAAAATGAGTTTGACATCCCTGCTTTGTATCTGTTTGTCCTTAGTTTTAAGGATGATAATAAAAATGATAGCAGTACACAATATTTATTTTGTTTTTAGGCTTTGTCCAGGCAAAATGCTCAATTGACTGTAGTCCATAGTATCGGCCGACGGTTACTGGTTCACAGGTCATGCAAATTTTCTAGCCAGTCGTCCAAGGTGGCACCAGTCCTAGTTAGTAGAAGATTTATAATGCAATTCCAAACAGAAGAGCTGTTAGTGGCATAAATACAAACATACATTTCCCTGTTTTCCACATAAGCCTTAGATGGTCCATCAGTGGAAAATTACCAAATCTGGGCTGGGTTCTTTGTTCCTTTTTCAGGTCTCAGTCATACTGTGTGTTCTTCCAGAATTGTATAAATATACTTCCATACAAAATTAATCCTCTACAGCATCTTAGCAGGCTTATTGTTTACATTTATGTCTGTGTGTTTGATCAGCACAACTTACAAACAGACAAAGACGTTTCATAAAGGCTGATGCATCTGCCTGTCTGTCAGCAGGATTTAGCAGTTTGTGTATAAACTTGCTGGTGGACAAACTGACAGCACTTTAGAAATTGTGGGGCCTTGCTGAAGACTGTGGAGCGACCGTCTGTATTTACAGTGGCTGTGTTTCCTTATGATGCACATTCGAAATTAACTTTGAAAAAGTTACAAAAAACAAAAGCAAAGGAGTTGTGAATTTTGTATATTTCCATAAACTGGTCAGAGTGAATAAACGAGGCTGTAGCTACCACAAGCTATGTTATCCATGACGGTAGTAAACAGTGGAAGTTCTGTTGCTGTTTTCCATCTAAAATGGCTGTGTTTTTTTTTTTCCACAGATGAAGAAGAATAATAGTTGTCTTCTCACACCAAGCTGTCTGTCATAGTGCCACACATTTTTTTTATACATACATTCAGTATCAAACACAAGTTAAATGTTCGCTATTTATTTAAAAAAAGTGTTTCCACATACCATTGTTGTGGAATTATTATTAGAGTTTGATTCTTTTAATGGCAAATTTCTCACTGGCACAAAAGCCAAAAACGTTTTTTGCTTTCCTGCTCAGACCAATGAACCAATGGGCCAATGTGATATCATGAATTATTGTTAATATACACGCCACTTTTAATTGGCGTTATATGGACCCGTTTTAAGATTTCTGCATGTATTTGAACATCGTGTCAAATGACACGCACCGCAGCTTAGGGTTAGGATGCTGTTTCCAGTTAGGTTTAGGCTTAGGTTTAGGTTTTGGGTTAGAGCTAGGATTAGGGGAACCGGAAACAAGGGGCAAAAATTTATCAAACGGCGTCCACTGACACGCCAAAACTCGCAAATGCGTACCTATAGCACGTCAACTGGCACCGAACTGGCATGTCATACAACGTATTTTCACGAGATCAGTCTGAATGGGCAGAAGTTTAAAAAATTATTGGAAATATTGCTCCTGAATATTGCAATCAGTGTATCCTTATCTCTGTATTCAAAAACCTGATAATAAACAGAGAGCTAGCCAGTCTTGTAGTTGCAGGTGGCCTGTTAGCAGTTTTGCTAACACTTCTTTTACCATTGTGCACTGTGGGGAAAATGCTTCTTGAACCGCAGCAGATTATTTGGCTGCAATACCATGAATGTCCTCTGGGGGAAATGGGCACTGTTCTGAGTGGCAGTGTTGAACCCGGAGCTCTGAGTACATCTATGGCCCTGATGCAGTGTAATTCTTGTAATTCTCTCAAAATAGACAAAAACCACATCAAACAAGTGTAAAAACTATTTGTGAAATTGTGGACTTTTCTACTAATTTTGACATTACTTTTTGCCACTCACTTGAAAAATGTTCTTTGTGCTCTAACAGCGAACCTGACTGGCCATGTTGAGAGGGTGGGCATTGAAAACTTTGAGCTATTAAAGGTGCTTGGCACAGGAGGTGAGTTCAGCTGTTTGCTTCAGTCTCTGCATGTTGAAATGAACAGGACATTCAGATAATGGTTTGCATGCCACTCTGACTCTCATATCTCATATTCATGTTTCATACCACTCATTTCAATTGTAGGCTTTGATTTGCACTGAACTTTGTACTGTATTCAATTTTTTTTATCCCTTCAGCGTACGGCAAGGTGTTTCTTGTGAGGAAAGTCAGTGGCCATGATGCAGGGAAGCTTTATGCCATGAAGGTTTTGAAGAAGGCCACAATTGTACAAAAGGCGAAGACTGCTGAACACACACGGACAGAGCGGCAAGTGCTGGAACACATCCGTCAGTCTCCGTTCCTCGTCACACTCCACTATGCCTTCCAGACGGATACAAAGCTGCACCTCATTCTTGGTTAGGATATTTTATGTGAAACCTTTCACGAGTCACTGATTTACATTTTGCTTTAGGTTTATGGGTGCTCTAGTAGAGGTTAATGATGTCTTTTTATTAAACTTTTTGCATAATTAACAAAAATACCATCTCAACATACCCATCCACCCATTCCCTATATGTGTGTGTGTATATATATATATATATATATATATATATATATATATATATGTGTGTGTGTGTGTGTGTGTGTGTGTATATATATGTGTGTG
>JAPQRQ010000016.1:2977526-2987586 GCA_037367365.1 Apogon talboti
GTGTGTGTGTGTGTGTGTGTGTGTGTGTGTGTGTGTGTGTGTGTGTGTGTGTGTGTGTGTGTGTGTGTGTGTACACACACGTACACACCTATCTTGTGAGACATCTGACAGATATAAATTGGGAGCTAATTTAAAGTCTTTTTCTGGGGTTGACTGTGGAGACCAGGCAAATAGAACTCCAGAATGATTTTAAAAGAGAACAATCCCAAAACATATGCACGAATGTTCCATGTCTTGTTTTGCAATGAGGGCACTTTGGGGAGATATCCTTGAAGATTTTATTCATTTTGACTGGTATGAGATACAGTTTGGATAAATTTAAAATTAGCTTCTCTAATTTTATTACTTCTAAACTTTATATAGGTTCTTTCAAATATATTTAGCCAAGCATTTTCTTCAAAGGAAATCTCCAGTTCTTTCTCCCATGTCTTCTCTAGGGGTTAGAAAGATGATTGGCCTCCTTTTATTAATAGATCATAAAATTCACTGATCTTCCCTTTAATTGTGTCAGATGTTGTCAATGATTCTTCTAATTCCACTAGTTCAGTACACAGCTTGTTTGCTCTAATAAGTGAATGAACAAGACTCCGCATCTATAAATGTTTAAGAAAATCTTTGTTAGGAATATAATTTTCTGATCTTAAATCGATGAATGATTTTAATTCTATATTTTGCTTAACTAGATCTTTAAGTTGTATGCTGTACTTTGTCCATTCACTTATATTGATCAGTGTTGAATGAGTATTTATATCTGAGTTTAGGTGAATAGGGGAATAAATAGAAATACGTGACAGAATACTATATTTCTTTGTACATTCTTTCCAGGTTTGCAGAGTATTAAAGATAGTGAAATACCTGTGTATGTTTTTTATCTGTTCGAAATGATTTATAAATATAAGGAAAGACAGAAAAAGGGTCGGATAGGTATGATTTTGGTTGTATCCATTGGGATTCTTGTCTTTCTAATATCCATGAAATCAAGTTTCTTAATTGGGCAGACCAAAAGTAGTATTGAAAGTTGGGGAAATCTAATCCTTCCATGGATTCGGGCTTCATTAGAGTCATTAAGCTAATTCTGGGTATTTTATTATTTAGAGAAACTAGTATTTAATGAATGAAAAAAAATCTGATGATAAAAAGTAAGGTAGCATCTGGAAAAGAAAGTTTAGTTGTGGGAGAATGTTCATTCTAATTTCATTTATCCATCCTAAGAGGGATAAAGGAAATGTGGACCAATTTATTAGGTCTGACTTGATCTTATCTACTGTGTAATTTTCCTTTAAAATGTTGTTAAATTTTGGAGTAATAATACCCAGGTATTTAAAGCCCTCTGGTGTCCAACTGAAGGAGCATGATGTGAAGATAATGAGTTCTTCTAACCCAAATAAGGAAATGGACAAATGAATGAATCAGTCTAAACAGAGAGTGTTTGTCCTTCACATTGGAAATGCTAAGAAAACTATATTTTGTGCAAACATGGGATAAATATGTAGTTTTAATAATGTCTCACTGTACAGATTATGTAAATGGTGGGGAGCTCTTCACACACTTGGTGCAGAGGGTGCGGTTTAAGGAGCAAGAAGTAGCCCTGTACAGTGGAGAGATTGTGTTAGCACTAGAGCATCTACACAAGGTAAATCCTAATCTTACTCTTTGCAATAGGGATTTTTTTTCTGCAGTACAATACAGTAGTTTTTTAAATTTACCCCTATGTCATTTTCTTGTTACAGCTTGGAATTGTGTATCGTGACCTGAAACTTGAGAATATTTTACTGGATTCAAGTGGCCATATTGTTCTCACAGACTTTGGACTCAGTAAGGAATTTGATCAGGTATGTATTGACAGTTTGTGTGCCAAAAGCTCTCTGCAAAAATTCTATGCATTGGTCTAAGCTAGGGCTGCACAATTAATCAATTTTAAATCGAAATCGTATTATTTAATTAGTACGATGTTTAAAAAGGGTAATTGCCAAATCGATTTTCACCTCTTTCGTGTCTCCTCCTAACTGTGAGAGCGCTCGCTCCACAGTCTTTGGTCTCCACACACCAGTACAAAAATGGTGTTTGCTAAGGTGAGTGAGAAGTTTGTGGCTAAAAATAGCAAGAGCAAGTCGGTTGTATGGAATTGGTATGGTGTCACATACAATTTTTAGCACTGTATTTTTTTTTTACCCCCTAAGAATTATGTGCATGCTCTAAATCGTCAGGCATGCGAAACTGCATTCTTTAAACGTCCGGTAGTCATCTGGTAGTGAAACCTGTCGTAGAGATGATTTCCATATTATTCGGATCACTATAACAGTCAACCATGTGTTAACTTTATTTATCTGGTTGACATGGTTTTTACCCGTCGGCCAACTGGCCGAAGGGGTATTGTAATCGTTTTGTCGTCCGCCCGTCTGTCTTGTCTGTCCATTCAACAACGTGATTGCATTATCTGAAGAATGCATTGAGATATCTGCACCGAATTTATACTGTGGATGCATCTTGGCATGGAGCAGAAGCCTATTGAAAATAGGTCACCTTGACCTACCTTTTCAAGGTCAAATGGTGACATGTCTTTTCAACAATATAATCGCATTATCTGAAGAATACATTGAGATATCTGCACCAAATATACACTCTGGATGCATCTTGACATGGAAAATAAGCCTATTTAAAATATTAAGATATGCATTTGAATACAGTATATGTTATTTTTTATGGCACACTACCACAATCTGAGTTTATCATACATTCAGATTTATGTGGCATCCAAAATTTATTAGCCATAAAAAGGCACCCCCACAAAACCTTTCATGTTATTAATACGATACTTTAGTTTTGGTTGTTTTTGCTGTGTGGCACTCACTCCCATTTATGTGTATTATTTAACAGTACTGTCGTCTTTGATGCTATACCTATTTACGCCAGAAGATGGCGGTAGTGGCTGATGAGAATGAGACTGATTCCCAGATGCTGGAACTGAGCTGGTTCTGGCGGTAGCTAGTCCCTTTACCTTCTGCACGTTGATGTTGTCGTGGGAAGGTTATTAGGGAATATTCCTGTTCATGATTGTGGTATTACAAGGTATAACATACGTAGATTCATTCATGCGTTTGCCCAGTGATTCAAATAATAAGAGCAAGACTGGAGATGTACATTTTTAAGACCATATGTGAAGTTCTTTGTTATTTTCATGTAGAAATGAACGTGTGTTTCTTTTGTTATGTACTGTATATATGTAGCAGTAGTGACTGTATAAAATGTGTAATTACTAAAATATGAGTCTGCACAGCAATAAGGCTCAGTTCGTGCGTAAGCTGTGTACAGTAGTCAGTGCAGTAAAACTGCTACTCATAAAAGCTGTTCCATTTGGGTTTACAGAATAAAGTCAATCTGTTGGGGACAAGTCAATGTCTCTGTCGTCACGTGTGTAACATTTACATAATATTGGTTTCGTTTTTTGTGTTAAACTGTCTGTCCAAAAATGTCTACATTTTCTCCTACTAAGTTAACAAAGCGTTCATAGGGGGAGGGGGTCAAGGGTACATGGTCATAACTTTTCTACAAAAAATTTTTAAAATCTGAGCTACCTGCCAGTTCTTGAAGCTGCAACATTTATGCTCAAGATGAATAATACAAAAATATGTCCAATTTGAGTCAGTTAAGCACAGTAACATTCTATCTTATTAATCAGATGATAGTTCATAAAGTCAAAATCTAATCAAGTATACTTTTTACCTCTCGGGCACCTTCGGGCTGAAGGGGTATTGTAATCGTTTTGTTGTCTGTCTGTCTGTTCATCCTGGCTGAGGGGTTTTAGTGCGCAGCATTTTATGTTTGTCAAATAAAAGTGAATGGATGTATGATTATTAGTTTGCATGCTGTGTTGCTCTTACAGTGACAAAGTCAGTAATTGTTGATTGCACATTCCAACATACGTGATGTAAGATGGTTTTGTTCCTGGCTCCGACTGTCCACATGTCAAAGTGTCCTTGGGCAAGACACTGAACCCTAAATTGCTCCCAGTGGGGCCTGGCAATGCCTTGCATGGCAGCACCCGCCCATTGGTGTATGAGTGTGCGCATGAATGGGTGAATGTGAGGCTTTCTAAAGCACTTTAGGCAACATGAAGGTGTGGGAAAGCGCTATTTAAGTGCAATTCATTTACCATTTGTTTATTGTGATCAACTTGAGATGAGTTGCTACATACTAGTATTTGTGTTACTGCAATTGAGGGGATCTATTACCATTACATACTGAATTTACAATCTAGCTGTACTAAATTAACCCCCCTGTGGTAACTATATTCCATTACAATAACACTGCTACATATATCTAACAAAAATAACTGTATGCATCTACAGTATATATAAAATATACCCCTTCAAGCTGTACTGAAGTTTTTCCTCGACAGTTCTATCGTTTAATTATCATTTACTAGAGTAAATTTAACTTTATTTGGATATTCAAAACTACATAGTTAATGTGGGTAAAATAATACAGGTGTAAAACAAGCATGCTGTGTGCTGTAACACATTTACCCATGTAGTGTGCATGTTTGAAAATACCGGAAGTACAAAAATAATAAGGGGGTAAAAATTGTACGCGACAATGGCTTTGAAGTTTACGATAAAGACCCAACTATTCCTTGCTGCAAACTCTGCCTGAAGGAAGTATATGTCAAAGACAGCAGCACAACCAACTTATTTCAGCACCTTAAACATCATCACACACCAGAATGGGAGCAGTACGTTTCATTGCAGGAAACGCACTGTTTTACAACCCAGCATTATAATCATGTAATCACGATCTCACTTATTACCAATTAACTGTGTTATTTATCTATTCTATCAACTTTTCAGTCTTGTTTTGTCTCTATCCCAACTTTTGTCTTGGTGTGTTTCAGGTATCGAACTCTTAAATTTGTTTATACAGAATTTCCAAAATGCAATAAGTTGGTTTGAGAAAAAACTGGCATTGATACTATTGTCAGTTAAAGTTTCAAGCGACAACGAACCAGAGTTTAGTTTTTACCCCTCGGCCAACTGGCCAGAGGGGTATTGTAATCGTTTTGTTGTCTGTCTGTCTGTCTGTCCATTCAACAATGTAATTGCATTATCAAATCAAATTTATACTGTGAATGCATCTTGGCATGGAGCAGAAGCCTGTTGGCTGAGGGGTATTAAAAGTGCGCAGCACATTATGTTTACATAGTAGAAAATGTCTTAACCTCTTTGAGAATGAGGTTTGCATAGCATCATGGGTTAAGATGTCAATATGTAAATATAAGTAATAAATTATAATAAGTAATGAACCATCTGACAAATGGGGTTAAATATGGATCATTATTTAATTAGCACTCATTAATTACATTTGCATAGTGTGTGGGCTAAAACGCACAATAAGCCTAACTTTATTTTAGAATAATTCACTCCATGCAGCACTTGGCTTCACAAACTCATTAAAATCTGCAACAAATGAGGTTATTATATATGATTACAATGTGCCAAAATAACCAAATTTGGACTTTTACAACCTAAATGTTGTAATTTGCCAGGACGCATGCCCCTAGATCCCCCCAGTTGGCTGTTTTTCCCATTGGCTGGCTGTCCCATACTGTACTGCCCCTAGGATTCACAAATGATACAAATCCAAATGTGTCTTTTGTAAGGTGTCTTAATTTCTCTGTTTTCTACAACAGGTAGAAAGGGCATTCTCCGTGTGTGGCACCATTGAATACATGGCTCCAGAAATCGTGGAAGGGGGAGAGTCTGGACATGATAAGGTAATTTGTTGCCCATTCAATGAAATCAAGCAACCCTGCGATCCTTTTTGTCTTCCTGAATGAGTGTGTAAAGCCAACATCACGGGTGGCTGCTTTGATCCATTCCAGGCGGTAGACTGGTGGAGCCTTGGAGTGCTAATGTACGAGCTTTTGACTGGCGGATCTCCCTTCACTGTCGATGGAGACGAGAACTCGCACACAGACATTGCCAAGTATGGATTCTCTCATCATCATCCAAAGTTATGGGCTCATTTCAGTTATGTATTTACTCCACAAACACTTACCACTCTTTGCCTCTCGCATTACACAGGAGGATTTCCAAAAAAGATCCTCCTTTTCCCAAAGACATGGGACCACTGGCCAAAGACCTCATTCAGCGACTCCTCATCAAAGATCCAAAGAAGCGACTGGGCTCAGGTCCTAATGGAGCAGAGAATGTAAAGAAGCAGCCATTTTATCAGGTGAAAGTCACTGTCTATCAGGAACATTTTACAATACAAAGTATTGGTGTCATGGTTTTGTAAATGAGGCTAAATCTGTGATATAGACATCTGTGTTCTTGATTGAGTCATGGATTTATCTCCAAACATCTGCTCTGCTTGTTGAGCTCTCATTATATTATTTATTGTGCAAAGGTCCAGTGTGGAGGATTTAGAGGGATTTATGGGGAACTAATTGCAGAAAGGGAATAATATGGTATTAATTATCTTTTTTTTGTGTGTTTGAGATCACACAAAAATGAGAGAATTCAGTCTACTATGTTGTACTTCAGTCCTTCTACAATTGCTCCAAAATAGACTTCCTATTCTTTTTTTCCTCTATTTTACAGCAGGTGACATCCAGTGTTTGTATTAATTGCACTGACTCTAATAAGAAACTTCTGTTTTTTTTGTTTTGTTTGTGTTTTGTGGCTTGTGTAGATGGGGGTATGAAGCATTAAACACTATCTACATTACACAGATCTACATTAATAAATTCTCCATCTCTCGAATCACAACAAATGGAAAACAATGTGACATATTGCACGTTTCACTGAAACGTGTGTTTTTACATGTAATGTTGTAGTTATGCATTCCATGTTGTGAACCTCAAGGAGATTGTGGTTATGAGAAGTTGACATAATAACTATACTTAGGAGAAGGAAAAAGCCAATAAATGAGTAACTGGCTGACATCAATGCCTGGGAAAACAATTTAACACAACTGGAACTGAACTGGCTTTGATTTAGGATTTAGGAGTCAATATAATAAAAAGTAAAAAAAAAACTTGGATCACTGAGCCCATCGCTCCCAAAATGAAATATTTGCAGGTGACATTCAGGTCCAAGGTGCATTATCCTGACCCCCAGCAGCCAAAACATAGACTAGCTTTCACCCCTTTTTTTTTTTTTTTTTTTTTTTGTGCAGCTACCATAGGGGAAGTTGTAGAGGTATATAGTTGGTTTCAATCTGCAGATAGACCACTAGATATCCCTACAATACATGTAAATTCCAACATAATTTAAAGTTTGATCTACCTGTGTATTTTGTTGGTGAATTACATTTATTTTGTCTTTCAACTGCATTTATTTCACTTTCAACATGACCCGACTTTGATCATGCAGTCTTGAGAGGATTTATTTGATTATTTATTCATTTAATTAATCTTAACATGTAGACAAGTCTTTGACAGGGTTAATTTATTCATTTTGTTGACTGAGTGAATTTATGTGAAATTAACTTATGAAGTTAATATACTGTCTGTTTTCTTGGTGATCCAAATTGTATTTATTTTTTCACCTTGTTTTTCCTCATCCTACAAAAGGAAAAAACAAGGTCCTAGAACCATGGTATAGAAATTTTGGTCTCTACTGATCCAACATGAATCATTACACTTCTAATGAAGCTCTACCTGAGTCTAAACTCTGAGTCTGCAGGTCCTCAATATGTCTTAGAATGTCTTTGTTTTTATTTGAATCTGGGTTATCCAAGTCTCTGTTTTTATTTATTTTTGTTTGTGACTTTACACATCACTGAACCTAATACTGTATTATTACACTGTACTTGACTCACCTCTCAGCAAAATGTAATTAACTGAACTCACAATATCCCTCATAAACCCTGCTTTTGCACAGAAACACTTACCTGGAATGCTGATGAAAAAAACCTCTTAATTTTGGTTAAAAATAAAAAGATCTTTGTGGGTGGCTGTGGCTCAGAAGGTCGTCCAATAACCAGAGGGTTGGCTGTTTGAATCTCTGTCCTAGTCATGGGCAAGACACTTCACCCACCTTGCCTCCAGTGTCGCTCACACTGGTGTATGAATATGTATGAATGTTTGGCGCGAATTGGCAGCCACACTTCCGTTTAGATAACCACCATCAGTGTGTGAACGTGAGTGAGTCCAAATCCAACTGTTAAAAGCAAGCATCTAAGTATTGATATGTGTAGATGATATGTATTAAGGATTTAATTTTTCTTTTTCACTTTAGAAAATTAACTGGGAGGACTTGGCAGCTAAAAAGGTGCCTGCCCCATTCAAACCAGTGATCCGGGACGAGTTGGACGTCAGCAATTTCGCAGATGAGTTCACCGAGATGGACCCCACTTACTCCCCTGCAGCTCTGCCTCAGAACTGTGATCGCATCTTCCAGGTGGGAGGGAGCAGCATTTTAACATCCCTTAACCTATTTCTGTTCTGACTTTTTTTTTTTTTTTTTTTTTTTTACATCCGTTGTGTGCTGATGTTTGTCTGGGCTTTAGTTGCAGGAGGTGTGAGGAAAATGTTGACACGGATGAAAAATTGCATTATACATTAGCCACTTTTTGTCTGTGACTATATTTGACATACTCCACAGCAATTGAAGTAATCAAGTGAAGTTGTGAATGTCCTCAAAAGGTTGCTGTAAGTCAACATGAGTCTGTCTGTGTGCATTCGTATTCAAATTGACTAAAGGGCCTTTTATTGAAGTAATTGCTGCCATATGCAGCTTTTATTGAAGTAACAGATGTGAATGACTATTTTTGATGTAGCTTTGAACCATAATATGGCCCACAACTCAGTGCCAGCTGATGGCTGTCTGATGTATTGCATGAAATTTCAACTCTGATTGCCTTCTGGATGCTTGAGCTCGGTAGATCAATAGATCCATTAACAGGCTTCTCTCATGGAATAAAAGGTTACACTTTGAGAGCATCACCATGTCTGTCTCGGTTACGCCTTCAGTCTTTGATTGCCAACTTCATCTTGCCGTTTTTCACTCTCAGCTGCCATTCACATAGTCTGAAATTTTGTGGTCTTTATAATTTGCAAGCCTAGCAATCTCTGAGATAACGACAGCAATCGCAGTTTTAAACCATGCACTTGCCTCCCCACCGTGCCTCACAAAACAAAATTAAAATTGCATTAAGAGCGCCAAGATGTAATTTCACAGCAGAGCAATCAAATATTCAAGCCCGGCAATTTAGGGCATCTCATTCATTCAATATCCATCCTTCCGTCCATCCGTGGCTGTCACTACATACCACACAGCTGTGTGTGCGTGTTGGTGGGGAGGGAAAAAAAAAACAGGGAGAGAGAGATTAATGCCAGATCAAAGCTCTGGGCTCCTCACAGCTGGAATGAAGAAGGCAGTGCTTCACAGTGACAGGTCGGACAATAGGAACAGCTGGACGGCCACTGTCACTCAGTAATTATCACAACAGGGCTCATTGTGGACCTGACAGACTTTTCTGACACAGGACCACTGAATGAAAAATTAAATGCTCTTTAGCATTTAACTGTCAATGTGAAAATCTAAATAATGTTTTAGTGCAGCACTGTGGGAATGTCTTAAGCCACTTTTAGCACGGTTATATTGAGCTTATATACTCATCCCTCAGTTTTTGTATCAAGATGCATCAAGAGAATACTGGAAATATGTGCACAGTATTAAAAACACAAAAACTGCACTAAATGACTTCTACAAATGATCAAGTGACCAGTGGCCATGGCCAAAAGCAGCCTGAACAATTAGAAACATTGAACATTAGTACAGTAAAACTCATACTATCTGTAAAAAGGTAGATCACATTGAACTGGATTCTTTTGACTCCTCAAACTGTTTTTTCTGAAATGCTTGTTTTTAATGCTGTCATCATTTGTGCTCTATTGTATCATAACATTCCTCACTTTTGGCTACTTAATAAGAATGTGTAAATGCATGTGTTAAAACTTTAAAGCAGGGGTGTCCAACTCTGGTCCTCGAGGGCCGGTGTCCTGCATGTTTTAGATGTTTCCCTCTTCCAGCACACCTGGTTCAATTAATGATCA
>JAPQRQ010000016.1:3004564-3020108 GCA_037367365.1 Apogon talboti
GGAATACCTTGATGGATCCCCCCCCCCCCCCCCCATTTAGCGCAAACATTCACTGAGAGGCATTGGTCAACTGAAGCTATTTTGATCTATTATTGATAATTGGTTCCATTTGAGTATCTTCTTAAAGTGAATAATTGTGGTTTCCTTTCTCCTTGTGGTTTCTTTAACATTAGACTGAATATCTTTGGGTTGTGATAATATGATGTATATGATGTGGGTCAACATAACACAAAACTTGCATCTATAATGCAATACTCTTATACTATTTGAAGCTAATGAAAGAAATGAGCTGAAAAACCTAGGCAACCCAACATGTAAACAAAAGAAAAAAAGCTTGAAAAAGTCGGACCTGATTACTGTGCTGCTCTAGACTTGCTTAGCCTGCTGTATCTCGACAACACTGAAGATGGTGCTGCTTCACTCCTGTTTCTTCTTTTCATTATTTTGTATTTATTTGTGGTTCGCAAAGCAGCTTAGGTGAATTAGTGCTGCCATGTGGATTGGAGCTGCCACACTCTCAATCATAGGCTTTGGTACTCTCATTTCTTCTCTTTTGCTGAGTGGAAGTGTGATACTAGTGATAAAAGCTGGAACATTGGTTTGGTCTGGTGTTTAGCTTCATTTTTTACTTGTTGATAATTAGACACCAACTAGACCAGAGTGTTCAGTTAGTTGCAAACTGCAACTTCACTGATAAATGTCATTAAATGACACACAGTGAACTGTTCATAAATCTGGAACTGAACATCAAACTGTTAAGGTGCAACTTTTACTTTCTCAGTGTGATTCCACTTTAAAGGTCTTATATAAGTCACCAAACATTTAATTTGCCAATTCGTCGAACAGCCTTCTGAAATGTACTCATAAAATGAAAAATATACTTGCATTGTGGCAGTTCATGGATATTGCATTTATTTAGTCTGTATTTGTCTCTTAGATCTATCCATATCAAGGGAAAATCACAAATAAGCTTATCATTATAAACATAAGTTTTATTGACATCTTATTTGATATTTGAGAAATTGTTCTTAGATACACTTAAGTCTTATTGGTGAATTAATTTAAATAATTAAATGTTAATAAGATAACTAGTAACATGTATTCTGTAGGATTTCTATTCTGAATACTGTGAGGTTACTACTTCAGGTCTAGAAGTGGGTATAAGACAGAGTGTTGGTTAAATTTGTAAGTATACTCTGTGTTTGCTGTAGCTCCACACGTACCTGGTCCTGGAGCTGCTCGGTGGACGGGAGCTGCTGGAGAGGATCCGCAGAAAGCAACATTTCAGCGAGACAGAAGCCAGCCGCATCATGCGCAAGCTGGTGTCTGCTGTCAGTCACATGCACGACGTTGGGGTGGTGCACAGAGACCTTAAACCGGAGGTATTGGGCGTATACTCAGGGAAGACTGCTGCAAAGTAGAAAATCTTTTCTGTCTAGGCACAGTCTGCCTCTTTCTGATGAATTCAGACACTGTGGATCATCAGCTTTTGAAAGAGAATTACTGTGTTTTACTGGAGTCTGCATGATATCCTAGATTGTCATTCTGACTCTGCCAACTACTAGAAAACAAGATCAGAATTGTTGGACCGTACAAGGGTCAGAAGTACCTGGTCAGACAAATCTTGATGTCCAATTTAGTGAGCTCTTAAGAGGACCAGGTCTGCTGTGCAGAAAGAAATGATTGTTGTCCGTGTCTCGAATTGCTTTGCAGAACCTGCTCTTCACAGATGAGAGTGAGAACTCTGAGATAAAAATCATAGACTTTGGCTTCGCTCGCCTCAAACCACCAGACAATCAGCTCCTGAAGACTCCCTGCTTCACCCTGCAGTATGCAGCGCCGGAGATACTCAAATATGATGGCTACGATGAGTCCTGTGACCTGTGGAGTTTGGGGGTCATTCTGGTGAGTGGAAGTGGGATAACTGATTCGTGCTCAAGTTAAAACAAAATGCAGGTAACTGGACTGATACAGAATCACTCTAAAGAGAAATACAATACCCCAGTACAGCTAGATTGGGCTTAAAACCTGCCTTTGTAGACACTGGAGCATACAAGACAGAAAACAGATATTCTCACACACTGCTGTTTTTTTTGGTTTCTACTCAGTGGAAAAGAATAGAATTTAATTTTAATTTCCAGGCCTGGATCAGTATGGAGAAAACATTCAATGTGAAAATATTGGTTATTTCCAGACTGTTGCCCCTGCTCTGTTTTCTAAAAATAAATCGATCAATGTTTTTCCTGGCTTTTGGAGAAAGCAGCCAAAATGTATAAGAGAGAGGAGAGGGAGGAGAGTGAGCTTGATGTCTTTGAAAGCAAAAAAAAGTATGGCATGTGATTGAACACACGCTCCTACACAGAGCCGCCTCTACGAGGCTGGAACGCTCTCCAGCTTTTTGTGTAGGTGTGGATTGAATGGTCACAGTGAGTAGATGCAAGTTTCTTTTTCTTTTTTTTTTTTCCTAAGCACTGGCTTGATCCCAAATGTAACAGCTTTTAAATGGCTGTCAAAGTATTTCAAGTGGGGACAGAGAGCTGAATGCAACAGCTTTTGTGTTCTATGTGTAAGGACAAAAGCATTATGTCCTGTCACACCATCCTCTGTACGTAGTGGGCGAGACTGACCATTATAAGGAAAGAGTCTGCCAATACTCAATACTATGAATGATCATAATTTAACTTACATGTTGATTTCAGTTAACTTATTTACACAATGAACATCCTATTTGTTCTAAATGTCAAATATGTCTGAATAGTCTGGAAAAGTATGGAGTTCTTTTTGGAGGGAAAACTACGAAAGCCGAGAACAACTGTGGAGTTACATATTATTTTATGGTCATTATCTCGAGATAACGAATTAATTAATATGTTATCTCGAGATAACAAAGTTTGTTTTCTTGTGATTATCTGTAACTTGCCGGTAAGTTGTTGTTGAATGTCTGTTCTGCTCTGTACAGCACTGTCAGCGGCAACTCTTGACGGCTGAGATGTGGAGGATGTACCTGCTTGCGTCTGAGTTCTGTATTAGTGTTAATTTTGTCACCCATTTTTCCGTTTAGTCTAAGTCTTAGTCTTGTGTCAAAGTTCCTTATTAGTCTTAGTCATATTTAATCATTCACATATAATTTTTTGTTAGTCATGTTTTAGTCGACTAAAAGTCTGAACATTTTAGTCTAGTTTTAGTCAAAACATTTTAGTCTTTTTTTTATTTTTTATTTCAGAGACGAATTTTGTTTATCATTCCAGTTGAATTGTGTTCCACACAGGCTGGTCACACAGGAAGTTAAATGCCCAGAGGATCCGGTTTCAAAATAAAACACAGCGGACAAACATCCGATTGTAACTTATCATTTTGTCAACATTAGTTTTTCCCGCTGCCACAGAATAATGTGTTGATGAGCAAATTAACCTCAGACGCAACACATGCAGTAGGTGACGGTTTGATCCGTCAGATGGAGCAAAATGGCAAGGGGAATCACTATGTGGAAATCTGGGTCCACAGCTATGCTAGGTAATAGCAGCGTCCATAGCAACCAAAACATTGCAGTTTCACATTATTCTGGTGAGATCTGAAAAATCTTCACAACAATCATCAAGCGAGTGATCATTACATGGAATTGTGTGAGGCCAGGTTGCAGCAACACGACGTGGAAGAACTGCCAGCACAAACACATGACAGCTGGTCTGAATGTTGCGTTTCCTCTTGTGTGGACGAAAACGAGGAAGGAATTTTTGTTTAGTTTTTATTTAATGCAAAACATTTTAGTCTCGTTTTTATTCGCCAACAATAAAGCACATTAGCACAGTCTTAGTCAGTGTTTTTAGAACATCAGTACAGTCTCGTCATCGTCTCGTCTTAGTCATGGGAAAAAGGGTCATTAACGAGCAAATTTCGTCAACGTCTCGTCTGATGAAATTAACATTGTCCTGTTTATGGTTCTCTATTACGAAATAATGACATAAATTAATTCGTTATCACAAGATAACAACCATAAAAATAATTTGTAAATCCATGGCCGTTCTCGGCTTACGTAGAGAACAACACCATTATACAGTATATAGAAAAAGAATCAAATGAAATATATTATGAGTGATTTTAAATACTTATTTATAATATCTGTGTAGTCGTGCTTAAGGTCTATTGTGTAAGACTTGGACTCAATGAATTGTATACAGAAGATTTAGTCCATGTACAGTTGAGTCTCCAGTCTATCTCCATTGATCAAGGTGTCTGATGCAGTAGAGATGAAGGATCTTTTGTAATGTTCAGTTCTGCATTGCAGTGAGGTGAATAATCATCAACTATGTTTAAGTATGAACCAGAGTTAAAATACAGTTAACTCAAAAGCCCAAAATGTGTTGCCATCACTGTAAGCATAGAGGGACGATATTCAGTTTTGTTGTAAAATGCATCTTCACTGCTACATGTCACTAAATATTACACATTGAACCTTTAACCCATAAACCCAGAGTGTTTAGGATATGCAGATTAACAAGTGAACAGGTCAGAATTGACTAAAGATACTTTCAGAATTACACTCTACATTTGAATAAAACTTTCTGTGTGTGGTGCTTTTGATGGCCCTCACATTCAGGAATCAGACTTAATAAGAGATCACTGATTAGGCCGCTTCAGGAACGTCCATATTCCTACACTTAAGAAGTAGAAGTGCATATGCCTGCTTTAATGTCTAACTTTCTGCAGTGCCCCAGCAAAATGACCTGATTTTATATATAAAAACCTTTTGAAAACCCACAGCTCCAGGCTACTGTTAACTGAAGCATTTCTCAAACCAAATTAATGTTTAATCATGAACATCATACAGGGTCGATTTGTTGATACCGTCACGTTTAGAGATTAAACGCGCTGCTGCAGGCTATTCTGATTAAGCAATCAGCTGCCATTGCATGTACTTTAGGTTTTTGACGTGTGTATAGTATGTGAGAGGACATGAACACATACACACATGCTGAATGTATTTATGCATGCGTTCATGTAGAGTTTAATCTGTTTTGCATGATATTCATCTTCCTGTCCTCTTGAGCGCAACAACCTTCAGCATCCTGTGGTGAGCTGACACAGTGTGAACGCTCACCACGGAATAAAGAGCAACCAGCCCTCTGAGAGCTGGGTAAGGCTGCACTTAGATGAGATGTTGCTTCACCACGAGCGGAAATGTCATCCTAAATCAACTTTTTTTTTTTTTTTTAAAATAGAGGAGCAAAATTAACAGGAGAGGTAGAGCAGAGAAAGGGGTGGAGAGTTCAGAGAGAGATTTTTCTACTTGGCCAGTCATTTATACAAAGCCAGGCCTCTCTCTGCTGTTCTTTTGCACCGTCGCCCCCTGGGGGGATATGGGAGTAGTGTGCCTCATGGAGCTCTGATGAAATGGCTACTGACAAGCTGTGCACACAATAGCCTGGAAGCAAACTGAGCTGAGACATAGAGGGGGAAAGATGAGTGCACAGCAGCCCTCCAAAAGGGCTGTCCCCAGCGCCTGTCATTTTAATGACAAATCTAAGGGTGGATTTAAACAGGCCAAGGTGAGAGTGTATGTTGTTCATCCAGCTGAGCAGAGACCACTCTTCTGTTTAGTGCTGGTTCAACCGCGGTCAACATGTGCCATAACAATCAAAAAAATGTGGAGAGTCGTGATCGGTTAAGAGCCCTGTTAAAATTTGTTGTTGAAAAGACAGTTTAAAGCCTTATTCACACAGGACTACAGGGTGCAACAATACTGGTTGATACCATGTCAGGCCGGTGAATCTAGGACCTTATTGTCAGAAAAAATAAAAACACATTTTAACTTTCCCCAATAGTCAGAATGCTTCATTTTTAGAGGTCTGTCCTGATTGTTTCATTAGCGAGCATAGCACACCTTGAGGAATCTACTCGGCTCATTCCCAAACTAACCAAAGGGTTAGAACCTGAAATTGGTCACACACATTTTTATTGGGTTGCCAATTGGCCAAAAAAAAAAGCCTTAAAAATGCTATAGTATGTGAATTCACTTTCAGAAGTAAATAGTACAAGAGAATTGTGTGAGAAACGGTTGATTGGTTCTAACGTTGTGTCCTCATGTTTAATGAGGTGGTGAGAAACTTAGCATTACACTAGTTTATTTTATTTTTTATTGGTTTATTTAACAGGGACATTGTACATTAATTCACATTGCTGTAAATGCACCAGAGTTAGAATAATGGCTATTTTTCATCTGCAGTCCCTGGACAGATGTTCAATTTTCACCCTAATTATAAACATGCAATTTTTAAGAAGCATAAATTTAGAATACCTAAATACAGATGAGTACAAGACAAGTTTTGCAATACAAAAATTTACAAATTAATTACAAATCAGACAAAGTAAGTAAAAATTGTTAAAATACATTTTGCATTTAGACATAATTAAAAATTACAACAGAGAGGACTAAAAAATTCTAATGTTGGTAGCTCCAGTTATTAATGCACCAGTTTTTAGGTGCATTTTTAACTCGTCATAAGACGTTATAGTTCTCTGATTGCCACTGGAATAGAGTTCCACTCATGTGTAGCCTGTAACTGCATATGAGGCCTGAACAAATGCACTTTTTCTCAGTGGAACTATGTTGAATTTGATTATTGCATTTATAAGGTAGTAAATACACATTTTAAATTCTCAGTTTGTTGTGCTCCTTACCATTAGTTTTTCTAAATGAGATGGGGATTCTCGATGAGTTATTGTCTGTGTCGCAGGTAGGGCTGCATAGCATATTAAAAGAATTAATTCTTGCTCAATAAAGAAAAATTCAAAATACATCCTATTTGCCTTGTGTAATATATTAATTGTGAATGTTTCATTCCCCCATATATTAGTTGTGAATGTGTTTCTCGTAGATAAGTTTAGTGAATAAAAAATACTTTTGAACAGGGTTCGAATTATATTTTTTTCTCTAGGGGTGGTCTCTATCTCCAAAAAAAAACAAAACAGTTGCTCAAGTAGCCTAAATATAATTATACCGACAATGTGTGCTTTCCTGGAAGACAGCAACAGGTGGCAGTGGAATCACACATTTATAAAGCAAAGCTTTTGAACCAACGATTCGTCAGATAGGCTTAATAGTAAAAGAAAAACTGCATTAACCTTCCATGGCCAGTAACATCTTCAGGTATTGAAGCAGACAGTGAACACCCACATTTCTCCTAATGTACTACACTCCTTTTAAACAAAAGCGATGAGTGCCAAACACCACAAAAGATGGTAGCTTATAGACCTACAATTAAGATATGAGAACAGGATAAACTGTGTTAAAATGGTCGAGTGTGTTCATTCAGATGCTGCAGGCATCACTTACTGTATGTCGGAAGGACTGTCGATCACATTCTGCATCTGCCCCTGGAGTGCTTTTACGTACAGCACAACTTAACTTCTTGCATGATAATACCTCACAGGGATGGAAAATTAGCTTCATTTATGATCAAAATAGAATTCAACATTTGAGGGACCCCCACAGATTTTTGACTTTCTTACTTTAATGGGAGCCATGTCCTCAGTCTATGGGAGCTGAGCTCCCTCTGGCTCCAATGTAATTTTAACACTGCTTTTGAATCATGTTTTGACTTCAGTTTATGTAGCCAGAAAATGATCGATTAAAATTGTAAATCAAATAGAATGTTTATTGTCATTGTATATTGCCCAACAAAATAATAAATGTAAGCTATCTCAGAGCAACATAGATGTAAAAAAGTAGACACCAAAAAAATTTAGTGAAAAAACTGATAAAACTTACTCAAAAATAGGAAGTTACAAAAAATATACAGTACATGGACTTGGGTATGGATTTAAAGCTTTTGCCATATTGCCCAGCTTTAATTTCAAGTACGTGACAAATTTCTCTTTTAGGTCTGGAGTTAAAAAAATTTGGGGACCCCTTTTTTTTGTTTGTTTTTTTTTAATGATTAAATAAATCAAATTAATTCTACCTCCTTACTTACACAAACATGTTCTGAATTTCAGTAATGTTTACATTTTTAACAGTGTTAAATAAATGTCCTTTACTGATTGACATTCAAGATACATCAGGGAAGGAATGTTGGAACATCTGTTGCAGATGGCAAAACATCAGCATTTAGGCCAACACTGATGAATTATCTGTCTTAACTGTGGACAATCTTAGAACAAACAAAAAAGTCACTGAATTTGGGTTAAAATCTATATTGTTACATATGTAAGAATATTGAGACAACAGACCACACTTGCCTAGACCCTGCTCCCTGTCGTCTAACTCAGTAGAAAGATTACACAGCTTATATACTTTCAATACATTTCCACAAAAGGTCACTTGTAAGTTACTGGTCCTTCAACTCCACCCTCATGGATACATTTCTCTTGAACAGACAGAGAAGAAGAGAGATGTTTACAGAGACAATTGATGGATAGAAACAGGTGATGGATGCTTAAAATGAGAATAAGGACAGCATGTTCCACTTTTCTTTGACAGTCCCTACTAAATTGAAAATAACTTTGTTATGACAATAAAAACATTTTTTTTTCTTCTATTTTAATTAGGAAACTTCATTCACATATCAAGGTTGTCCATCTTGATCTCTCAGTTGGTTGACAACAGTCCCTGACCCAAAATTTAGGAAAGGCAGCTTTATGGGATGTCGGCAAAACTACAGATATGTATTACCACAAGTTTGAGTGAAAGGCATCAAATGTAGCACTTCCTAAGGCACGTCAAGTTTCTGAAAAACAGTGCTGGAAGCATGTAATAAGTAAAACCATTAATATTGAGGTAAATAAAAGTTGATTTCTGACCTCAAACAATTAATGTTGAACACTGGACTGGTACAACATGGGGACCTTGGTTAATTTATCATCTGTTCATGACTGATGTGCATGGGTTTTAGGATCACAAAGAATCCCAGTAATTATTACAGAAGGCCACATGTTCTTCACTCTAGCAGAAGTAGAGGTAAAGGTACTGATTCAACATCTTTACTGCAGTAAAAGTAAAGAAGTCTAGACTCTGAAATGTACTTAAAACATAAATGGGATGGACAGTTTCATCAAGTGGCTGGAAAATGAAAATTTAAAAAAGCAATATAATGGAAATGAACCATAATTTCACTCAATTCACATACAAATAAGTTTCTGATGTCGGCAACAGAACTTGAAACATTTTCTTGACTTTTCTCATCAATCCAGTTTCTCTTTTGTCTTGTTTCTTTTATGTGATTTTTGTCTTGTTGAATAAATACTAAGAACTTTTGGCAGCTCAGTTAAACTACACAAATTGAACTGACATTTCTAAATCACATGATGTCCACAGATTATACCAGACTGTGCGGATAGAGCTAAGATGGCTAGAAGTGATATAATACGGCATTTAGCATTCTGTTTCCATGTGATGTATTTATTTGGAGTTGCTGTATGTACATCATCACTCTGATGGCACATTTGATGGGGTTCCTCTCTTTGCAGTACACCATGCTATCTGGCCAGGTGCCTTTTCAGTGTCAGGAAAAGAACCTGACCCACACCAGTGCAGAGGAAATCATGAAAAAAATCAAACAGGGCGATTTCTCCTTTGAAGGAGAGGCCTGGAGGAACGTATCCCAGCAAGCCAAGGACCTTATACAAGGTGATGTATTTTACAGTTTTATGCAAAGTTTCTTTTTAAATGAAAGACTAGCTTTAGAGAATATTTTTCATCTGATGATCCCTGAATATATAGTCTTCTTTTACTCTATACAAAACTAATGCAAAGATTAGTGTTGATGATAAAACATTTCATGATTTGACATATATTTGATCCTTGTAGCGTTTACTATAGTTTACTATAGAGTTTACCGAGTTGAGCATTGATTGTGACCTTAAAGCCACATCATAGCTCACATTATTTGAAGGACCTTGAGAGGATATTAGGTATTAACAACTTAATGGTAATTATCTGTGTGTTGTCCACACAGAGCTGCTGACGGTGGACCCAAACAAGAGGATTAAGATGTGTGGCCTTCGTTACAACGCCTGGCTCCAGGACGACAGCCAACTTTCCTCCAACCCACTCATGACCCCGGACATCCTGGGCTCTTCTACTGCCTCTGTCCACACCTGTGTCAAAGCCACCTTTAACGTAAGAATCAAACAGAAATACTAGTTAGGACTTCACAGTTGTTGGTCTTCCTTTAAGAAGTCACATGATTAAAAACAAGTCAACCACCATTGATGGGATCTTGGAATGTACTTGTGTGTACAGAACGCCTGGCTCATGCCTTGATACATTTAATGGAAAAGTAGAGAGTCTGTTTGGTAATACAAACAAAGTGCTTATTGTGTGCGGTGACTTCAATATTAATCTACTAAACCCCCAAAATAATATGAAAACAACAGACTTCATCGGAGCTATGTACAGTAATAACTTGTTCCCCCTTATTGTTAAACCTAGTAGAAAAACAGTTGACACAGCCACACTAATATGTAACATATTCATAAATACTCTAGGAAGTCAAGTAAGAGCTGGGTTACTCATTAATGTCATTAGTGACCACCTCCCTGTTTTTAGTGTCTTTCACCAACTCTTTCAAAAGAACCAAAAAATAAAAATACACACTCCTAAATTAATTAGATGTAGGACATCAGAAGTTATTACTTACTTCAAAGCTGATCTGAGCGCTCAGACAATGAACAAAGTCTGCCACAGCTGACCCTGATCTAGCTTATGCCTTTTTGTCCAACGTAATGAAATTATATGATAAACACTGCCCACCTAAAAAATCTTAGAGTAATTATAAAACTAGAAAAGCACTCGGAGAGCGCAGACCTCCACCAAGGCAGCTCAGTGCCCCACCATGCTGCTGTAACATATAATACCCTTGAAGTGGGTTACGATAAACAATAACCTTGAAGTGGGTTACCTAGCAACAGATTGGTGTCAAACCCCCAAAATCGACTCGCCTGTTCCATGTCCCATTTCAGACATTTCCTGAAAATTTCGTTAAAATCCATCCATAACGTTTTGCTTTATGTTGCTAACACACAGACAGACAAACCCTTGTGAATACATAACCTCCTTGGCGGAGATAACTAGACAAGATAAGCCATGGATAACTCCAGGAATAGCAAATGCATGTAAAAAGAAAAAACATCTTTATTCATTATTTATAAAACATAGAACAAGTGAAGCTGAGAATAGATATAAATAATGTAAAAACAAGTTGAAAAATAACATGCAAGGGACTTGGAAAGTATTAAAGTTTAATAAAAAGAAAGACTGAAACAGTTGGATATCCAACTTATTATTATTTTTTAAATAACTTAATTATGAATAAATTTAATGAGATAACAAATGAAATCAATAATTACTTTGTTAATGTGGGACCTACCTTAGCAGATGATATCTCAGAACCAACAGATACTGATGAGCTGGGCTCAAGAATCAGTACACAAAATCCAAATTCTTTATTCGTTTGTAGTATGGATGACAATGAAGTAATTGAAATTGTCGAAACATTTAAGAACTAGAAAAGCACTTGGAGAGCGCAGACCTCCACCAAGGCAGCTCACTTCCCCACCATGCTGCTGTAACATATAATACCCTTGAAGTGGGTTACCTAGCAACAGATAAACAATAGGGCCATGTTGACATGGTGTCAAATGTCATGTGCAGAAACAGACATGCTAACTGAGAGGTTATTCAACTGAAAATGCCGTAAAAACAATCCTGGATCACCCCCAAAATCTAATCACTTGTCCTTGTCCCATTTTGGACATTTCCTGAAAATTTCATTAAAATCCATCCATAACTTTTTGCGTTATGTTGCTAACAAACAGACAAGCACACAAACAAACCCTGGTGAATACATAACCTCCTTGGCGGAGGTAACAAAAGGTCAAGTGACTCATAATTTGGATATGATCCTGATAAAAGATATCATAAACTGTATAGTTACACCTTTAACATATATCTGTCATCAGTCTTTCCACACCAGTATTTTCCTCTGTATTATGAAAATTGCCAAGGTATTCCCATTTTCAAAAACAGTAACAGACACCAGTTTAATAATTACAGGTCCATTTCTCTCCTCTCATAATTTTCAAAAATTTTGGAAAAATTATTTGCAGCAAGGATGGACAATTTCATAAATAAACACAAACTATCGAGCAACCACCAATATGGATTCAGAGCAAACATGTCAACTTTGATGGCAGTTATGGAGCTAGTGGAAGTAATTTAATAATAAAGAATATACTATAGGTGTCTTTATAGACTTAAGCAAGGAAATATGGTATCTGGGGTATTGCAAAGTCCTGGCTAAAAAGCTATCTCAATAATAGATTTCAATGTGTATACATGAATAACGTAAATTCTGAAAGGAAAATGATAACTCATGGAGTACCGCAAGGCTCTGTATTAGGGCCCAAATTATTCATTATGTATATAAATGATGTTTGTCAGGTCCTAAAAAGCCCTGAATGTATCTTATTTGCTGATGATACCAGCCTCCATTGCTCAGGCAAAGATTTAGATCAATATTTTAGATACAGTTGAAATCGAGATCTCCATATTAAAGAATTGGTTCGATAACAATAAATTATCATTGAATCTTAGTAAAACCAAATGTATTATTTTTGGTAAAAGGAAAAATAACAAACAAGTTAGAATTACTATTAAGAAAATTTAAATTGAAAGAGTGTTTGCAACAAAATTCTTAGGCATTATAATTGATGACAAGCTAAATTGGAAAAAGCATGGAAATATTCGTAGATCAAAAATAGCCAAAAGTATTGCTACTATGTATAAAACTAAAAACCTTCTAAATCAGAAATCTCTCCATATATTGCATAATTTTCTTGTTCTTCCATATCTCAACTATTGTGTGGAGATATGGGGTAATAATTATAAATCAAATATTACTTCCATCTTCTTCCTTCAAAAAAAGGGAATCCGAAATGTCAATCAAGCATGGTACTTAGCTCCAACAAATTCATTATATATAAAATTAAATGCTCTAAAACTGCCTGATCTTGTCAACCTTAATACTCTTATCATACTGTATAAAGCCCATGACCATATGCTCCCCTACAGTATACAGGAGATGTTTGAGCTGAGGCTCAAAGGGAACTGAAATCTTCAAGAAAAGTAAGTGTAGAACAAACATAAAAAGCCAGTGTATCTCTGTTAGAGAAGTACATCTTTGGAATAATCTGGATCAAAACATAAAAATGTCTTCTTCAATTTGTGCGTTTCACCCTCATCAGCGTAACCTAAAAACTTACACTGGAGAAGAACGTGGGTCCGAACGGGCCCAAATTTTTAAAAAATCACAAAAAATCTAATTTTTATGATCAATAGCTCATTTGAAAGACCAAACTCTGTACTTTTATGTTTTTTAAGAATAACTGGAATCAAATCCTTGTGGAAGCTTCATGCTTCTCCATATATGTAGAAAAATGTGAAACCGAAAATCTGTTTTCTGTAATAACTCACACATTGTAATTACCATCTTGTTCAAACTTTATTCCATGATTGGTACACTAGTATTTAAATTGCATAGCAAATATCAAAGTTATATAACAAGTATTTTCTTTTTTATGAATTTTTGAGTAATGTAAAGTAACAATTTTCACTGATTGTAGTACCGTAAAATATATGCATTCTTCATACCATTGTATATAAATTACTATTTTTATATTAGGTTTATGATAAGCCTGTTTTTTCTTGGATACTTAAACAATCCTTTCTATAACTAAGCTTAAATTAGGAAAAAGCAAAATATCCACTGAATATTGACTGATTGCCACAAATAGGTCTATTCCAAGCACACTGTTGCATAAAGCATTACTCTCACTGTCATCTATGTTCAATAACTACACACATTAGTTTCCCAACTCCTGAATTACTTTCTACATCACCAACACCATTGTTGAATGCTCTTAGTTGTTGCAATTTCTGCATACTATTGTAGATGTGGCATGTTCACGACATATGGGCAGTTTGCAGTTGGAGCATATGTTGGGAGTTTTATGGTCCTTGGATGCAGGGCAGAGATAACATCGCTTCCTTTTGTTCCTTTGCTGTGTGTCATTGATAAGTGCATCATCATTGTTATCTTGACCTTTATACCCAATGGCTTCCATTGAAGTTTTCACAGTTTTCTTCAGAAACTAGTGACGACATTTGTTCGGGTCTGTACGGACCCATTTGACAATTTATTAAATCCAGAAAAACCGCTCAAGTGATCCTAAAATATTTTACACACCATAAAATAAAAAAATTTGCTTCACAGAGAAAAAAAAATTGGAGCGATATGTTGAGATTTGTAAAAAATCCGAACGTTTTTTCATGCTTCGGGTCCGTTCGGACCAGCAAAACACTGATTATGGTTAAAAGGATGTATAAATCCAGTATAATAACAAAATTTTCAACATTGTCTGAATAAGTGAATATCTAGTTATAATATAGAAGAATGCATAAAATGAGATGTTATTGTGTATTGCCTATTTGTAATTAATTAAGTAACACAGACTATCATGATTAGGAGATATTATCACATTTATTAATAATTGTATTTGTAGTAAATGATTAAAGCTATACCTACCGATCTGGCATGTTGCACAACACTTACTAAAAATTTGAACATGAACAACCTGCCTCCCTCCAAAGTCCCACCTGCTTCCCCTGCCTGACCTCTGACGCTCCCCTCCTCCCCTGACTCACACGTTAGCTCGCCAGCATTATCTGTTAGCTGGAGAAGTCCCCTAGCAATGTGCTAAACTAGCTAAGGTTACTGTGTAACCAGCACAGTCAAACATAACCCTGGAATTGCGTTTGAGAACAAGGTTAATGACAACTTAACAATCAACACTGAGGCTGCTGCAAGTGCTAATGCTAACACCGATAACACTGTCCATAACGCTACAGCTAAATCTAAAGAGATCACTAAAACCAAACACGCTTGGTTTGTTTTTCACTAACAGTAAAGTTAATGCTGACACTAACGCTAATCTTCATTGCACAAATAACATAAAATTACAGAACTATTGTAACTAGTCACTTTTACACAGAGATCCTGAGGTGATCTCTGGCAGGGAGATGGTGATCCCACCTTTTTTTCACCATTGTCTAATTTACACAGCAAAGCCAAAGGAGTAAGAGAGGTGAGACAGGTTGGACTTTTCCACAGCGAACCTGTGTTGTGGAATCAAAGGGGCGGTAACGCAGTATATAGTGGGACACATAACTTGCGCATGAGAAATACCCTGAGCATAGCCATCTCAAAACTCCTGAGTCAGCCTGTCTTTCACTGTTCCACAAATGTTAACATGGATAGAGTCATGCACTCGAAGTGACAACAGCTCGTGGACCTCGGTGTCTCCCCAGTTCGACATTTTTCTGGTCACGTTGATATGTTTGTTTACTGTACACGGCCTGCGCTGATTTTTTAATCCCCCCAGCGCAGAGGTCAACCTTGGTTGCGGAACGAGAGGTCTTCTTTTTACATAGCGTTCCGGGGGCGGGGGGGTGGGGGCACTGGAGCCGAAACCAACTACTTAATGGCAA
>JAPQRQ010000016.1:3032364-3055558 GCA_037367365.1 Apogon talboti
GTGTCATGAGATAACTTCTGTTATGATTTGGCGCTATATAAATAAAATTTGATTTGATTTGATTTGATTTGATTTGAAAAGGTGATTTCCAGTATAAGTCTTGACTCAGCTCTTTCTCTTCCATCTTTTTCTTTCATCTCATTCTGTAAGTTATAAATCTTTCCAGCTATTTTAACTCTTTCCATAAGCTGTTACTTCCTGTTATTGCTGACAGTGATGTAATGTTATGAACAGTGTTGTATGAACATACATAAACACAAACGTTACCTGAAAAAAGTTTAACTGATGCTTTAGTAAGGTCGGCTGTACATTACACATAAATTATGTTTAAGTAAACATGCTAATGACTTGTCAGTAACAGCCTGATTGCCCTCTACTTACCTTGATATTTATGGACAAATTCCTCATGGAAAAATTTGTGCCCTTTATTGTTTTTATTCTTTGTAGTTACGGAGTTTTCTTCAGTGAACCTTTCAGCAGGGGCAAATGTAATATTTGGAAAATTGGTCAGGCAGTTTGTGTACGCTCTCCTATCTATTTTGTCTTATTGTGTTGACACTTGGCAGGAAGTCCTTTTCTGTGACGGTTACGTATTTCTGGCAAGTGTGAAAAAGGTCTATTGACACTCTGGAGTAGTATTAGACTATAATTATATATTTTACTAACATTTAGCTATGGTAATGGTGAACAAAATGTAAGTAGCGAACAAGATGATGATCTGCCAAATCTAAAACATTTATTTTCTGACTTTTGTGGATGCCTAATGTGACAAGGGAGAAATGCTGAACTGTTCAAGTAAGTGTCATTTTGTGGCTATAATCTATTTAATTCTGCTCTGCCTAATAACACTGTTCATGAAGTACCTTTACAGGTGTCATGCAAACAGCATTATCTGTTTTTTCCAAATAAGGCCTTTTTCTGAATGGAGCATTTTCCAATCCAGATGTGGGATCTGCTGATATTTTCTGGTCTTATGAGGACTCTTTGGACATGTATACATCGCATTTGGAAAATCAATCTAATTAGCAGTTTTTACTGTGTTAATGACTTAGAGTAATCAAACTTTATTAATTTATCAGAGATTGATTCAAATTAGCAACAAAATCAGGTGGAAATTCAAAATGAGAATCATGAGAATCAATTTATTTGCAATTTCATTAACAACACCAATACTGTTTAGTTTTTACTGCAATTGTTTGAAATTTAACTAATATTTAAAAAGTTTAACTCAACTTAATATTTGTTGAAACAACCTTCAACCTATTTTATTATAAAAAAATGCAATTTTTTCAGTAAAGTATTAATTCACCCCAATCCCAGGTTTTACTGTGAATTAGTTGTTATCGAACTGGGTTTTCTAATAGTTTTTGTGGATGCTGAATGAAGAATTTTGATATAATATATGTTCCAGAGGTATTGAGCAAATACGGAACATAAAACACAATGAGTTTTGAGTTCTGGACTGGGTTTTGGTGTGTTTGTACTCTTGTTGCAGGTTGCTAACACTCCACTTGTCCTGTGTAGATGTTACGTTCAGCTCTCATCATCAAATGATGTGGTGTGCGAGAAGTGAATGCAGTGTTCTCTCAAGTATGGTAAGAGCTGTGTGTGTCTGCTTGGTTGGGTTATAGGTTGGATTGTAGAGGGGTGAAGTGCCTCCGATCCTTGGGAGTGGAACGCATTTCCTTTTGTTGCCCTCCAATTTTTGACTGGCTTGCCCTAGCACATGAGCATGATTGGACTGTTTCTATTATCCTGCTTCCCAGACCCGTCCCCTCCCCACCCTCAGCCCACCCTACCCTGTTCCCCTGTTCCCAAAGCGATTGGCATTCCTGGGGGCCACCAGTGAAGCAGCTTTTAGAGAGAAGGCTGCTGGCTCCTGGGTGGCCCGTTGTGCACAGGCTCCAAGGGGAGGAGACAATGTCTTATTAATTGACTGGGCGTCTTGGGCAGAGTGCAGGAATTTGGAGAAAGGGGGAACTGAAAAAGTGGGGATGAGGGATGAGCTGAGAGGGGCTGAGGGGGCAGGAAAATTCAGGGGACATTCACAGTCCACCAATGAGGATTCATTGACCTCTGTCTCAGATTTATTTCCGTTTTAGCTTGCCACTGTGAAGGTGAAGAAGATACTGTTCCCTTTAACTAATTTAACATTTGTCTGTATGTTTACAACTTCGGGTTTATTCTGTCACTTAAAATGGCTCCAATTCAGTCAATGGCAGTCAAATGTTTTCCATTTACAACACAAACAATCAAGTAATATTAGTAACAAAAGACAAAAACAGACTACACAGTATTGTCATATCTGGTCATAGTAGACTGTAGCATCCTTACTCTATGATCTTGTTTAGATGAGATGTGTCTTACATTCATCCTGGTAGATCTGACCACACATGTTCAGCCCTAATGTAAGACACTCAGGACGCATTCCTATCCGATCACTCGGGAAGAATTTGGAGGTGGTCTGAGACGCATTTGTCCACATTCTTTCGTAGTCTGAACTGGTATCCATCCTGGGACACACTGAAGGTCTCAATACTGAGCTAACATGCTCTGTGTAGCCAACAGTGTTATGTTAAAATGCTTATAAGATGTACAAAAATTTATAAAAAGTTCACAAATAATGTATTGCGATGTATCAAAAATGTGTGGTGCTGTCCAAGTTCCCCTGAACGCTCTGCCTTCAACACTTCATTCCTCAGTGAGGAAGTACTGGGTCCATGGATCACTATTCAGAGTATTATTATGAGGTGATGCTTAAGTTGCCATTAAAAAAAGTTGTGAATGTCTATTTATGTGCAAATTTGCTCTAACATGAGGCCGAGACTATTGGAGCAGTGGACTGTAGTGTTGTGACATTTGGTCATAATACAACAAGTGGAATTTAATCATAATTAAGTGCTGTGCATGATAGAAAACATTTGTCATATAATGTAATTTGGTCATAGTAAATTTCTCATTTTAGGTCATATTTGTTATATATTTATAAACTATATATGCCGTGTACCAATTCTTATCATTACTGTTACCGTAAAGACTTTAATAAGTTTCTCTACAATAAACTATGTGCTCCAAAAATGGTCACTTTTGACTGGGTTTGGTTTATGCTCCCCAAATGTCTTAGATATTTGTTTCTAAATGGTTTTAGATAAATTCATATGGTACCTATAAACAACCTTTGAGATGTTTCAGGTTCTTTTTGAAGGCTTTTTCACTTGGTCACCATTGGCATCCTGTGGTGAGGTATTGAGGCTCGGTTTGTGTTACAGGTAATTTGTAAGTGTTTCTGGTTCTCAGGTTGCCCATCAGTGTTTGACATGTGGTTCCCAGTAGTAACCATGTGCTCCAACTATGTACACCATGTTGGATTTTTAGAGCCAGATGTAAACATATTTGAACAAAAGCAGCAGAACTATAAGAGGCTAAGGTGTCAGAGGTGAGCTAAGCTTACCTCTGATAAGCACTCACTTGCTGACTTTGTTAAATGGTCAAATTCATCAAGCACTGCGTAACCAAATAAGTTTACAGTCTTGTCAATGAATTCTATTATTCACAACTAATGTGGAATTTTCGGTCAGGGAAAATGGGTTTTATTAAATAAAGACAAAAACTGGAGATAAAACACATGAGACTGCAATGAGTTCTGGGAAAAAAACACTTAGTATTTATAGAGAGAAGTTAAATGTAAGTCTATGGAAGCAAGGACTTTTTTACATTTTAAGATTCTTTGGGGATACTGTCCTTGCATTTTGGCCCATATTATAGGCTCCACACAGGGTAATTTTGCCCTGGGTTTATACATTTTTGTTATTAATAGACATTTATCAGTGCTTCCTGAGGTGTTTTAGGTTGTTCCTCAGGTTCATAGTTCACCAACAGCCTTGGATGGTGGAGAACACTATACTGTGTGTTCTGACAATTATTATTTTGGACATATTTTTCTACATTTGGAATAATGATAATAACTTTATTTAGATAGCACCTTAATAAACAAATTTTCACAAATATGCTTTGAGAAAGTTGTAATGGTATGTTGTGAAATGTGGTCAGTATATCAAATTTGGAGTCAAACTTGGTAATAGTGATATAAATTTTGAAGAGAGCATGTCATAACCATTCATCATAGTGTGTGTTTTGTTTAGTATGTTATTGTATTTATTGCATATATTACAAGTAATACTATAAGTAATGTATATATAAATGAACACTATAAAAAAATCAGTCTTGATTTTCTTGTACAAGTTTTTTTCATCTCAAACATGTTTTTGTACTGTTATTAATTTAGACTGAAACTGTTGAAACATAATGAATAATCCTCCTCACATGCAGAGTAAAAGCCTGTTCTGAAAATGTGAAGAGTAGAAAGTATGGATATTTGTGTTTAATGAAGGGAGTAAATGTAAAAAGGTCTAAGGACAGGGGATGCCCGAGACATTGATCCATTTGCGTCATCAACATCAACTGTTTACTAACTGATTACTTGACTGTTTGCTTATGTTCATTGTGTGTGTGTGTGTGTGTGTGTGTGTGTGTGTGTTTTTTAATCAATTCAACAATTTCTGTAAAGCCCTGTGAGGCGACTTTGTTGTGATATTGGGCTCTATAAATACAATTGAATTGAATTGAACTAAAAATTTGTCAGAAAAATCCATACTCCAGTAATGTACAAGTACTTGAAAACTCTACTGTAGAGTAACAAAGAATTTGTAATTATTCATATCCCCCACCTCATAAACAGTTTTAAATTTGCTTTACAAACCAAAATTTGTCTTATCATTGTAACAAACACACAACATACATAGAACATGTAGTGATTTGCTTTTCATCGGTCTGTTTTCCTGACTCAACACACTCAGTGTGCAACCCCCCATCATGATGGGCAGCCAGCCATTCCTCTAGCGGCAGACTACTGGTGGTTTTGTACAAGTTTGACAAGTGGGACAGGAGAGGGGGTGGAACAACTGGTGTTCCATCTCCCCATGTGGTCCCCCCACCCCCAGGTGTCCTCACATCTAATCCTGTTACATGTGTCTCCTATTAGTACTAACGGAGCAGCCATTGTTGTGTGCCGTTGTGTGCTGTTGTGCCCTCGGCCCAGTCACCTTGAGTCAGTAAACTCAGGCCTGCCATGTTTGGACGGCTTCCCCATACACAGGAGTCTCCATGACAACAGTAGCCCCCCCCCTCTGTGTCATCACTACCACTAACAGCACTAAGGCTGCTGGGATACCAGAGAAATTTGACTTGTCCTATTTTCCTTTTATGACTTTTTGTCTGCCCATATTCATCTACTGTAAACCATTTTAGAACTTCTATTCTGTTTAAAATGTCATTTATCATGATTGATTTCACCTAAAGTGTCACAAAAAAAATTTCCAGCCATGATATGGGTATATGGGTCCTTTTTTTTAACACCTACAGTGGGGTTTTGTATATTTTGAACATTTGTATCACTGGGCTAACTGGGCTAACAAAAAAACAAAGCTTAAAAGAAGTGAAATTTTAGTAATTGAAATAAATAAGTTTGGAAAACACAAAAACCAAATTAAAACAATCCATCAAAATTAAAATTTTCAGGAAAAATTTAATTGTCATTTCCTCTGGTATTAATGATTCATGTTGCATCATATGGGACCTTCAATAAACAATGGGTTTTAGTGATTCATACTGCATTCCAGTTTCTGGCTAAAAACATTTATACTAAATAAGATCTTAAATAAAATGAGTTAATAGTCAAGGTTATGTTCACCCAAAAGCACATTCTTTCCATTGATTCTATGATATGCATATATATACAATTTTTATCCACTTGCAGTGGACTTTTGTAAGTGTGCACCATCACATTTGTGTTTCTCTTTTGGGCATGTTTACATCAATGCAGTAGGGATATTATTAATAAAAACTAAACCTATCTTTTCAACTTCTGGACTTTCTCATAATACCCCAAAAACTACAAACTAAGGCTAACTAAAACAAGTTATTTGTTCTAACTTAAATAAAGCTATATGCACTCATAAAACTAACCGAAACTAAACTAAACATCAATATCCCTAAAAACTAACTTTATACATAGGAGAAAGGGGTTTAGTATAAAATCAAATACTGGTGCATATTCTTATACATACTTTTTAAATGCAAATTTCCACATTCCACATTATAATGTTTGGATTTGTTTTTCCTCTCACTTGCATTTTACAGTTAATGTAAATAGAATCAGGTGAACAGGAAAAAAAAAATTAAGAAAAGATAAGATATAACTTTACTGATCCCACCATAGGGAAATTGCAGTTAACAGCAGCAAAAATACAAAAAACAAAGTGAAAAATGACAGGCAGAAATTTATCACAGATATTTACTCCTATAGCAGACATTTACCACAATGTGAAGTTGTCTGTGAACATAATATCATTAATCCAGGTAACAAACATGTTTCTTAAGTAGTGCGTTGGGTGACCAGATCCCAGCAAGAAAAAGGTTGGACAAATAGTACATGTGCTGCCAGTGCTGACAGGTTAACATTATTCACTTTACTCTGAACTGACTTAGAAACCAGTTATTTTGGTGCACATTTTCCATATTTTTTTGGGGTAAAGTACAGATGCAAACCTGACTTTAATCAGTTTTATTTCATGTATTCTTTTCAAAATATAAATGTGGGAGATTGTCTTTGGTCGACAAAGTGGGGACAGGGGATAAAACAAAGGCACCATGCTGAACAGACTTATGCCTTAGGTATTAAAATTTAGTATAAAACTAAATCATATATTCAAGGCCTTTTTTTCCATACTCAAAATACAATACTATTAAAGCTCGGTGCCAAGCCCTATGCAAGAGAGAGTAAAAAAAGGAGAGAGCAGCAATTTGTTGGATGCGTTTCAGGTGACCTGTCCTCTCCACTGCATCCATCATACAGAGACTGATTGAGATGACCTTCAGTCCTGCCCTGTTGACCCTTGGGCTTCCTGTTCTTTGTCAGCTTCTCACAATACCATCGGTATTACACAGACAGGGGAGGTCTGAGAACCGACCAGGGGAGTCCACCCAGGGCCGAGGCAGAGGGGTGGGGGTTGCTGGCTCTGGTGAGTGCAGGGGGTGTGGAGAGCCTACCAGGAGGAGAGCTGAGGACCCCCTTTTCAATTTCACCCAGTCTTTCCAAATGAGAGAAAAGGCAAAGAGTGGTGTCCTCTATTACCCTGCCACACAGGGACCTTTAAAAAAGAAGCAGCCCCAGTGGTTTCTCAAGTGAGGTGTCTTCTCAAGAGACAAAAAAGAGGAGAAGAATGAGTGGTGAAGAATTTAATTGTGGTCCTATGTGAGGCACTGGCAGTGGGAGGATGGCCACTCCAGTTTGTAAAGGATTCAGCCGGTTTACTTCTCCATCCTCTGTGTATCTCTTTGGCCCCATGAAATTTGAGGTGAGCCACGTCACAGATCTTTGTCAGTTAACTTCAGTTGAGAACATTATGTGTAGCGAAAGAAGTACACAATTGTGGACCATATATACCTTGTGATCCATGTCTTGCAGAATACAAATAAGTCTATACATTAAATTCTTTGGTGAGTAATGCACCTCAGATTTAAAGGCAAATATAGACTTTGATGTGTGTAAGGATTTGACTGACAAGTGTGATTGACAGCTTGCTTGTGAGTCTGACATTCGGACCCTCAGTTTATTGATTTAAATAAACCTGATAGGCACCTCAACTGTAGTAGTGGTTAATGAATTGCTCTGTAAAAGAAACTTATTACGCAAATGTTTCATCCCTTTACTGTGTCAGTAAGTTTAGCATTTGCTCTATCATCACTCCTAATGCTCCTCCAGGTCTTCCGTTTGTCCAAATTTGGTAATTTATGGCTCCAGCAACAGCAAAAACACAAACCTTGGCTTCAAAATGACACTTCAGGTACCAATGGGCACCATAGTCATTCCATCCAGATATTATACAGAAGAGGACAGAACGACTCCCTACAGAGGTTTAAGGAGTTCTGGAAAAAGAATGAATGAATGAATAAACTTGAATGTAGTTATGACATTCATTTTTTAGAAATTGAAAAAAGCAAACAAATTAAACTTTATATTCCAGGCTTTTTGTGGCCATTGCAACCCGTACAAAAAAATTCCAGGGCTGAAATACACCTACATTACATCTACATTAAATTACTTCTCTTTTATTCCCTCCAACAAACACCAACTTGATTCATCCTCTCTTTATTTGTTGGCCTTATGTATGTCATATACCTGTACCATACTGCATATATGTGTGTATTTGAATTGTCCTCAGTCCATGTACATACCATCCAGCTTTGTATGAGGTGCTGAGTGGTTACCATGACAATATTTTTCTTTGCAAAAGGTTTGGAACAATCACCAAACCTGGATTGCCTCCCTGGTCAAGTAAGATATTACTAATATTTGTCCTTGGGTACCCAATATGCATGACTGTGTAAAGGGATGGGTTTTAATACATTGTGTCAATCAATCCTGATTTCATACAGATGCATTCACCCCATGGCCAAAAGAAATGCATGCTCCCTCATCACTTGATGAGCTGTTTCAGCATTACATGTACGCTTGTGTCATTAGATTTTATTTTTATGAGTACAAACTGATAACTTCAGGTGAATGAAACTTGAATAAAGAATTTTAAAATGTCTTAATTCACCTCATTGAAAAAACATAGATCACAGAGACGGTAATAAAAACATCTTTCTGAATAGGTGCAAGTAGCTAATGAGGTCATCAAGGATAATATTAAAATGCAATCTAAAAGCTAATTGAGTTGTCTCCAAAATGTGTTTTGAAGCCACAGACAATGTCCCATGTCAGCTGCTCCCTGTCCCACAGTGTCCTCCCCGGCCAGGATCGGGATTCAGACCATGGCCTGTAGCTCCACAACACACTGGAGCTCCCATGCACTCCTTCTTTTTTCTCTTCAGTTTCATTTGCAATGCTAATGAACAGGAGACAGCTGTCATCGTGGAGCGACCGTGATCAATCCAAAGCCAGAGGGAGAAAAACAGAAGGGAGGGGAAAAACAGGGAGAGAGAGAGAGAGAGAGAGAGAGAGAGAGAGAGAGAGAGAGAGGAAAAAAAAGATAAATAAAACTGCAGGGTAAATAGGTCGGCCTATTATCTTCTGGCCTTGCATGGGTGCCAGTCCTTGAGAGCATGAATTTCAATGAAAAGTCCCCTTTCAACAGAGGGAAAAGAAGAAAGGGAATAAAATATGGAGAGATACCTACAGAAACAAACCAAACAGAAAATTAAAAGTGGAATGAGGGGAGGAAAACAAGTTTTATTTGCAGCCACCTTGTTGAAAGTGGTCCACATAAAGCAACCGAGGGCTTTATAAAAGAGTAGGGTGCTTGGTCTTTGGAAATCATGTTTCATCATGTATGTGTGAGTGCTCTTCATTTAACATGTAGAAATCTCTCTTCTTGAGAACACATATATCTGATTAGTCAGCTTGGTTTCCTATTTCCTGGAAGTGTGTTTGGCGAGTATTGTTTATTACAATCGACTACAGCAGCAGCCCCATCCAAATATATGGAAATCACTTGTGCATGGTTTTTTCCCTCCCCTAAAGTAATTGATATGCCCTTGTTGAAACGAATCATTAATTTAAATACAGGCTTCTCTGCATCTGCTATCAGCGACTCTGTTGGACCTTTAAGAGTCAAGTGGAACACAGGAAGGACTTTTTCAAAATTTCATATTCACTCTACTTTTTTGTATCATTACATATTTATAAAAGCAAAACTACACTCAGAGATGACCTCTGCAGCAGCATAAAATAACTCAAATCCACAGCTCTATTCAGGTGCAGGATTTGTTAAAGCCTCTCTCATACTTCATTACATTTCAGTGGCAAGCACTTTTACCCAGCAGACATAGTGAAGAGCAAACTAAGATTTTAAAGCAGAATGACCAGTATGTGAAATATAATTTTTATTATAAATTTTAAAACGAGGTTGCAGTGATTATTAGGAATTAAAACCTGTAAAAATCAGGAAATCCAGAAACAAGTGATGTATGGCCTTTTGCAGAAAAAATGTCTTTATTTAGATTTATCTGAAAGGCTGGTGATTAATTTTAAGTTGATATTGAAGGTGTTTAACCATATCAAAATGTTAAAAAATTAATGTATACTTTTCCTTGATTGAAATGCTTATATTTCTGTGGAAAAACATGTTAGTCTTTGGTATATTTTGCTATTTTTTCACATCTTTACTTAATAGCAAAGTAGTTTGTTGGTTTAGGTATCAGTACGAGATGTAGGAGTTTCTCGTCATGAATTAAATGTCTTGTATACAAAAGTGGGAAGTACAAATGTACTTTGTAACTGGACTTCATGTATCTGTAATTCACCTTAGTATGTATTTTTCTGTCAGCTGTTTACAATTTTGTACCCCGTAATACATTTGAAGAGAATTCTGTTGTAAAAATTTTGCATCATTTCATACTATTCTAACCTCAGATTCTCCATCTGATACAACGATTTCAAGGAGAAATGATCACTTGGGTTATCCACAAGCCAAAAAACACAACAATAAAGTGATATAGGCAGTGTGAGAAGATAAATATGAGATAAAAGAAAAAATGAAACAAAAACAATGTAATTGACAGAAAGTTATGTAAAAAGAACAAAACAAGACAAAGAGAATCAGAATCCACAAAATAAAAATGTTAACTTTTTAATTCTGTACCATACTTTTATTCCCTGTACAGTATCACTTTTACTGCAGTAAAAGGTTGAATCAGTACTTTTACCACAGTTTGTTTTTGACACAAGTATCTGTACTTCTACATCTGTGAATACTGTGTGTACATTTGCAACATGTACTTTATATAAAATTCTAAATTAATGTATAATGATGCTAAAACATTAATTAAATCAGTAGTTGTATTTGATTAACTATATTATTCTTTAAGATAATATTGTTGTGTCATTTGGGTATATTTTGGTGTTCTTGCTGTTTAATCCAGTAATAGATCTAAGTATCTCTCTCACCTCTGATTTCAATAGTGAATTAATTGGTTGCAGTAGAGGCTACACTAGAGCGTTAAGTCAAAATATCTAGGCAGTACTCTGTAATTTGTAAACTATCTTACAATGGAGGTCAGTGAAGACACAAGAAGCTATTACTTTCCCTTCACTGCCTTCACTTTCTGTGTTAATAATGTTTGCCTAAGCTGGATTGAAGGAAATGAGGTGGAAAACTCAGAATGTGTGTATGTGTGTGTGTTTGGGAGGTGGGATGGTGGATCTATTTCGGTTCGGGGTGGGAGGGATTGGACTGAGGCCTGAATCAATTGATTCCTGTTGTTAAGAAGTAGCGACAATGTTTCATCTCTCTCTATTTCTTTTTCCTTCCACATCCCACCCACCCATCCACCCACCCACCTACCATTGCATACACACAGCCTGTTGATGTCAAAGACAGCAGTAGTAATCCCTGTGCTAGGCCACCAAGATCATTATAGACTCTGATCTGCAGTCCCTGAAAGAGGGAATTAGCTGGGAACACAATCCCGGCGACCCCTGTGACACAGGGACAAAGCCTCAGCTGCCGGGGGTCCACATCCCTAAACCAGCCCATATGGCTCAGACAAAACTGTTACAATGATAGCTACAATGGAAACACGGTGGGAGGGTCCGCCTGCTCGCCTTTGTGTGCCATCGTCCGCCGCGAGATCTGATAGTTCATCTTGTGTTTGTACACGAAAATGTCCATCTAGATTGTCAAATACTATTCAGTGTGTTATGTAGGAAAGTCAGGGTTCTGGTCACCACACAGTGCTCTGAAGTTTCCACCATGTTTTCTCTGTTATCACATACGTGGGAGCAGACAGAGGGATGCTCCTCCAATCCATCTTGGGCCTTTCCTATGTATGTATAAGTCTTTCCACTGCCCTTTCACTCTGAACTGATGGGTTTCCTAAGAGCCCCCTGGTGTGTTCATGCTGAGCGGCTCTTTGTCTTTTTTGGTGGACTGGAAGAAACCCCCTGTTTTTCGAATCCACACAAGAAGCTCCACACAAACACAGACTCTTTGCAGTGACTTCTGCACTCGTCCCTCAAAATGTTTTTTCTTCCATTTTTATGCAAATGCAGTCTTAATCTTTCATCTTGAGGCCAAGAATTCTTGCCAATATTGATGTTTTCTTTTATTATTTTTCTGTTACACAGACTTCTGCACACAGACATTCCAACAAAGGCTTTACCCACACAACAAAAGGTTGTATTATAAATGACAAAAATAATATCTTTGATCATTATACCTTTCATTACTGAAAATGCAAATGCTGAAGATGTATTTGTTAAACACTTTCCACTCCACAGTCACCTGTTTAGGGTCCAGTGTTTAACATTTAGGGGGATTCAGGAGAGTTTAGTTGCAGAAATAGGTTTTCCTTCATCTTTTTTCCTACCAAAATAAAAAGAAAAGTTCCCATGACTTTTCAAGGACGAATGATGTTAATTTCAGTCATTGTTTACAACCTGTAAGTACTGTATATATGGAAATGTACCTTAAATTACTTCATTCTGTTCATTCTGTAATTGACATTTATTTTCATGTTAATTTTAAATATCAAAAGGAGGAGGAGACACACATTCTTATTGTGGAAGGATTCCTGCTTCACACTTATGGACCTTTGATCGACGTATTGAACCAGTGTCACTTCATTTCCATCCCATATGAAGAATGCAAAAAGAGGACGTGCTCCAGGAACTACAGGATGCCAGATCCCCCGGCATGTTTGACAGAAACACAAAAAACCTGAAACACAAAAGCATCACAAAAACCTTTAACAGAAGATGCTTATTGTGGTTATAGCGGAACACTAATGTTTGTCGATGATAGTTTTTCTCCTGTTTCATGCTGTATTTGGTTGTGTGCTTAGTTTTTCTTTCTTTCTTTCTTTCTTTCTTTCTTTCTTTCTTTCTTTCTTTCTTTCTTTCTTTCTTTCTTTCTTTCTTTCACATGTGATGAGGTGGAAGTGAAAATGTTTTAAACTTTTCCAGACCCCTGGAATGCCCCTGAGGAATGGAATATAATACTCATAATTATGTAAAAATGAGAGTTGTGTTTTCATTAGCTTAGCTTCCACCATATTGCACTGCCATGTTTCTACAATAACCCACGAAAGATGCCTTCTTCTGTTTTCCATTTTATAGCAGGTTGCATCTGGTGCTATGGGGCATCATAGTCACTTACTATATCTCAGTAGGGACCAGAAATAAAAAGCCCACAATGGCAAAAAATAGAAAAATAAAAAAATTACAAAAATGGGCCAAGGAGAGATTCAGTGGGCTGCACGAGTAGATGTCGCTAAACTTCACTCACTGAACCACTTAACGCATTAGGAGCAGTGAGCTGCCACTGAAGATCATCAGGGACCAATTCCAGATTTTCATCAGTACCGTGGTCGAGGGCACTGGCACAAAGGAGAATTAACATATATGTACCTGTTTTTAATTAAAATGGGTCCGAATGGGAATCAAACTCAGAACCTTTCCACCCTCTACCTGAGGCTAGTCCAACCACTATGGCACCACACTGCTCAAGGGATCATTAATCAGTAGGTGATAGTGACAGTCTTTTAAAACAGAAAGCAAATGTAAACTTTCTGGTGGAGGCGTGGCAATGGATGATGACCTCTTACAATTTAATGAGCTGTCAAAATGCTTCCCTTTAGCACTGTTATCTATTCATGCCTCAATACAGAAGAATAAAAGTCTTTAGATATTGATCAATTAATTTGTGCATACATTTCCTCACATTTTATTTCTGGTGTCTGTAGAAGTTCTAAATTGGAAACACTGACTTTGAGAGCAAATAATAGTTCAAAAGACATCAGTTTTTACAGTTAATTTGATGTTTAGTTCCATATTTATTAACACATTTCTTTGAGTTAGATGTCCATTAATTCAGATTTATTTAAGTATTTTTGACTTTGAGATAAAGGTTCAGTTCCACAGTTATTTAGTCTCTAATAAAATCAGTCCATTTATCGTTTGCCCAATTAATCAGCTACAAGCCTTTTCCTGCTCCAACCTACTGTTATTATGTCAGCCTTTAAAACTTATTATTAGTCAGCCTCTGTTTATTTCAGTTCTATTCATGAATGGAACATTGACATTTGTACTTTCCAACTATCTTGGAGATTTTCTAATAAAAGGGAAGGTCATGAAGTCACATGCTGTGGATCTTGATTTTATTTTACTGCAACAATGAATGCAATTCACAGACAAAAAGTGCTACTAAATGGTTATATGTAAGTGAGCTGTTTTCACCTATCAGGCTGAATTATTTCTCTAATGGTCCTTGCTGTTGTTAAGTGGGTTAGAGAGTGAGCTCATGTGTCACCCTACAGCTGATATTTAAAACACTGAGAACAGTTAGAACAAAGATTCACTGACCTTCTTTTTCAAAGTCAGAATATGAAGACTGAGCCTGTGATGAGTCTCTACAAAACTTTCTCTCCAAGCGTGGGTTCTTTTTTTTTTTTTTTACCAAAATTAATGTTTGGTGTGATCCTTGTCGAGTCAGTAGTGTTACAAGCAGGAGGGTTGCATTTTTACTCTCTGGGGCCATATTCTCTCTTTCTCCTTTCTCTTCACTCTCTTCTCCACTCTTCGCCCTCTCCAATTAGGGGAGCTCCAGCTGTGCACCAGTCAGGATCAGAGGCTCCTTCTATTAGCCAAATCCATTTGTGTAGCGATTGAATCACTCCCCAGTCTCCTACTATGACTGACCCCCCCCCCCCCCCACACACACACACACACACACACACATCACCCACGGCCCCAACAAATCCATGCGCAGGCATATCTGTACACCAACTCTTTTTCACGAGGGCCCACACATACACATCAGCCTCTTGGCTGGAGCCACAACCCTTCCCAAAGTACAATGAAACACAAATATAATACAGAAATACATAAAAACCCAATTTCAATGGCACAGTTTCTGCAATGCAATACATAATGAAGTCCATATGTTTGAACCTTTATATAACTGTACCAAGTACAAAGTGAAGATTTTCTGTATTTTCACTGACCAGCTTGATTGCATTTTGTTAATGTAAACACATTTAGACTGATAGGTTTATAGAATATACAAATAAACTTGTATTGTCAGATTCCACAATGATCAGGTTAAGGTGAGAAGATCATGATTGGACACAAAACAAACATCTACCAAAAGCTTTGTCTTTGTCTTTGTCTTTGCTAAAATGGATTATGACCTATCACTTTTCAAAGAATATTCAATGCTAAATTGCCTACTCAATCTTTTACCATCTACAGTACATAATACACCCTATCCAACTCTATGAGAACCTGTCATGTTATCATAATGATCAGGATTATTTTGCAAAGCTGTCGTCACTTGACACAGCCCACCACTGCCCCAGAAATGCATCCTGAAACTGTATTAAACAAAGAGGAAGAACTATATCAATTCTGTGCTCTGGTACCAAATTTATATCAGATGGACTAAAAAAATTGAAAAGTGTTCTGTGGTTGAACAAGTCCATGTTTCAGTTTGTTTTCTGAAAAAAAAAAAAAAAAACAGAATTAAAAGACCATTCATACTAAAAAACTCCAAAAGCAGCATCTGTGATGGTCTGGGGCTGCATCAATGTCCACATGTCCGACATACATATGTGTAAAGGAAACACTGATGTGAAGACAAACTGAATTGAATTTTACAGAGACATGAAGTCTGCGTCTTTTCCCTGAAGTCTGGGCCTCATTTTACACCAATTCCAACAATTATGTTTACATGTGTTTTTTCATTCCATGTTATCCCATATTCCAAAAAGACAATATTCTGAGTATGACTAATGGATATGAATATTGCTGTTATTCCTGTTTACATGTAGCTGTGGATACCTCATTAAAAATGTTCCACTGGTTGATGTTCCACTGTGTGAACTGAACTTCTTTTATTTCTTCAGACATCACCTCAGGTCCGGTTTTCAATATTTTTTCATTTCTTCTGTCGTAATGTTTACTAGTAAGTGTGTTTCTCCTTATAACCAGAAATATTGATCTTTCTCTGGATCTCTAACAGAGTTTCTTTGTCTTTACTCTGGCTGAGTGTAAAGAGGGACTGTATGTCACAACCTGCACTACAGTGTGCTAATTAGATAAATTTTCTGTAATATACTGTCATAGTTGGAAAATGCTCCATTCAGAAAAAGGCCTAATTCAGAGTTTCCAACTATACTGTTTATATGACACCTCAAATTCAGAATATTGTCAATTAGAAATAATAGTGAAATATTAGTATGCATGTAAACACACTCAATGTGACTTAAAGTGGCAAATACACTCATTCCTTCTGCATCTCCCTCCTCTTGGTCCAAATTAAAAGACTAAATATCAAAACATATGATTTGACATAATTTCATTGTGTTAGAAAAAAGTGAAGACAAAATCTACATCACAGAATAGATTATCTGCAGATTGAATATACTGGTGAGGAGTAAATGCAGATGTCTCTTGTCCTCTCAGATCACTTCAGGTGCAGTATGTTGAAATGGAATTTGGGAATTTTTGCTCAATGACACTAAAAAAACTACCATGTGCTGCAGCTTCAAGTCTTTACAAGACTTAAAATTGCAAAAATGGACAACAAATTCTCTTGCAGAATTGCAATAAATTAGTGCCCTCAGTTCTAAAATGACTAAAACGTATAAACATAAGTCAAAAAAGAAAGGTTTTGTAACAATGGCAACAACTTAATTTTGGTGCAAGGGACTAAAATCTAAATGTGTTCATATTTCTGAAATACAGTTATTTTGGTCACTGAAAACACTGCAAACTGCTTCCTTCTACTTTTGAAAATTAAAGAAACAATTCAACAAAGTTATTAATAAATTACAGGTTTTAGTTTAATTTAACTGTATTCTAGAAAATGCCCAAATTTTCCTGGAAGTGGACTAAGTACATTCAATTCTGCAGTGATGCCTCCAACAAAAGTTATTTATTTATATTTCAGCTCACTGAGATTGTTGCTTCATTCAATACTAATCCTGCTGTGTTTTTCTACAACAATAAAGAAACTAAATGGAATCATCATACGTAATATTTTGAAGGATGGATAAAGGAGGCATATCTATGAACCCAAAGAAATTGATTTATAAAGAGATAAAGAAACTCACTGTAAACTTTTACAGTTATTGTCTGTATCTTGTTTGGACTCCAGCCTATTTCTCACGTGACTCCCTGTTTAATTCTTCTTTGGCCTTGGGTGATTTTCTCATTTTTATCCAGAAGGTGGCACAATTGTGTAGTGACTGGTCCCAGGTCATGCATTCATCATGGTTACAATATGCAGTATAGAACAGGCACAAAGGTCGTGTTCCTTAGACAGTCATTGAAAACAGCCCCTCCATCACTGTGTGTGCTGTATGTTAAGAGACCTCTTAACCTTTGTCCCTCAACAATATGCATATTAATAAATGTGTCATACAACTGAAACTTACCAAGGGCAAATCTTTTGTAAATCCCCTTCTCATACAAGTATACTTTTAAAATGTTTTAATTAATTTATTTTTTCATTCGCACTCCACATTGTGTCTCTGTTACACACAAACGCTGTCTTGTCCTTTTTTCCTCTGTCCTTCTTGGCACTCTTAAGTGACAGACTGTGGTCTTGCTCAAGATTGAAAAAGAATATAAATAAATAAATAAAAAAGACCTTCAAAGTGGCATTGTGCATACACATGGTTATCATGCGCATATTTTCATATCCTTGTACAGGGTTTGTTCTCTGTTCAAAACACACTAGAAGAAGAAGAAGAAGAAGAAGAAGAAGAAGAAGAAGAAGAAGACTGGAGGTTGAGGCATTTGATGTATTCACGGAGGGGAGCGCAGCACACTTCCTGAATCCTCCTCGCACACTAATGTATTTTCTCAGCTCAGTCTTTGGCCTGCTTTGCCTCTCTGAAATGCAAGCCTAAAGAGAGAGTGAGAGATGTCTCTGGTTGCACTTGATGTCATGAGTTTAAAAAAAATACTGTGGCTAAATGTCTTGGCAAGGTGTTCTGCATGGGCATCCAAGTGTGTTTGTTTGAGGGGGTACACTTGACCTCCTCCCTCTTGAGGAGTGATGGAGGAGACAGTGGAGAGGTTTTCAAGACTGTCAGTCAGACTTTTTCCTCCTCTCATGGTTGGTGGTGCTGCTGCTACAGCATCCCTTGAACCTCCAGCTCCATGCATATAAAACAGCAGATGCTCCACACACATTATTTGGGTCTACATTGCCTGGCATAACATTAATCGCTGATTTTTATTTTGCCAGTAATGCGCAGAAAAATGTAAGTAATATGCTTTACAAAACTGTGCACAAACACAGATTTATATTCAAGATAATGGACGAAACATGAAAATACTGCATAATAAGACATGATGTGTACTGACTAGATCCCTTAAGTCCTCTGGTAGTTCTGGTGTAAGACTCTCAACGATGCGGCCTTTGGTCACCATAGCCCTGTGGGACAGTCCACAGGAAGACCAGAGGGGGCAAAGAGTGTGGACCCTTTTATATATGACGTTCATTACAGAGGACAGTTATTCAAACTTCACAGTATATAGTATAGTATATCAGAATTACACCAAAGCAGCAGTTTTTGGAGTCATAATTGCTACATGGATTACCTGTTCACCTCATCATTTTCTAAATAATTATATTATAATATTAACTCCCTAATACATTGTTGCCCTTAAAGTTGGAATAAAATATGTGTACCTCTTCTCATGAAATGATTGTGACAATGTGATTTATTGTTGATGGATAATGTGTAACTGGGATGCCTCACTGATGTGTATAAAATGGAATAAATAGAGGTATGCGTCTGAAGTCAAAATTATTCCAACCTTATGGGCAACAGTGTATTATGTCACTAAACTGACACATGATCAACAATGAACATGTTATGTTCATTGCAGTGGACATTTACTTCAATTTGCAACTCTGATAATATGTTTTCCTAAATCAGTCATATATTCTCTTTCTGTAAAGAGGGTTAATAGATTCTTAATGACTTTTTTCTTTTTATAAAATAAGTACCATAAGAGTGCAATTTAAATTCACTCATGAATTAATAGTTGTGTATCATATTCGAAATAATAGATCCAAAATCCACTTGTACATGTTTTGAGTCCGGAAATATGTCATTATTGCTTGGTTTGTGTCTAATGTTTTTTCATGTGTCTTGAAAGTTTGCTGGTATTCTTAGTCCCCTGTTGATTATTGCCTTTATTATTTCTTGACGTGTTCTTTTTAGGTGCAGTGGATAGTAATGTCACCTCACAGCAAGAAGGTCTTGGGTTCGATTCCAACCAGGGACCTTTCTGTGTGGAGTTTGTATGTTCTCCCCATGTTTGCGTGGGTTCTCTGCGGGTACTCAGGCTTCCTCCCACCGTCCAAAGACATGCACTAATAGGTTAATTGGTTAATCTAATGAATGTGAGAGTGATTGGTTGTTCATCTCTATATGTCAGCCCTGCGATGAACTGATGACTCATTGAGGGTGAACCCCGCCTTCGCCCATAGGTTGCTAGGATAGGCTCCAGCACCTCCCGCAACCTTAGTGAGGATAAAGTGGGTTCAGAAGATGAATGAATGAATGAATGAATGTTCCTTTTTAAACTCATGTTCTTTTTAAACCTTTTTTGTTCAGCACATGGATGTGCATTTGCGTGACTTAAAGATCAGGTTTTACTGACTGATTGAATGTGCTTTCAGATTGTGATCTACTGATTGTTTTGTTCTCATTGCAGTCTGTCTTTTTAAAATGTAGCTCTGAAAGTGTAATCATGTTGATATTTTCTGTTTTTACCAAATTAATATATTTTTTGTATTAGTTGCTGCAAAGTGCAGAACAATCCACAGGACATTATGAACATAAACACAACTAATCTGAATTCTGGTATTCCTGAATGGAAAGTCTATGAGACAGAGGGGGGGAAAAAACAACCAAGCCATGAACAAGACTTTCTTGTTTCCGACTGATTATGGGCGGTCACTCTCTCCAGAAAGGCCTCTCAGTGGAGGGTGTTTTAATGTCTGTGACCTTTGACCCTCATTAGTCACAGAAATTCTGTGCCTGGGTTTCCAATATATAACCTTCTCAGGAGTACAAAAATGACAGCCCAATAATCATCATTTCTAAATCAAAAAAAAAAAAAAAAGAGAGAGAGAGAGAGAAGCATTTTATGGCAAAGAGAGTGAACAAATACATCAGAAGCTTAACATATGCATTGTCTTATATAACAATGACTGGCAATCCACTAAAACCACCACCATCTTAAAACTTTACAATTTTGCCTCTAACTTGGTTTTATTTTCCGTCTCATCACTCTCAAGATGATAGTGCTGATTGTGAATCCTATTTTCAAAGCTGGGGCGGGAAAGCGTGTGGGTGTTCAGGGGGTGTAGGTGTTTGCAGCGGAAAAAGACAATACAATTAAATGATTAATGCACAGCGGGGCCACTGACAATTAAAACTATTATAGAAATTAAAATGGCATTATGTCACAGTGGAAAGCTGATGATACCCGTGCCGTCTTTTTAAAGGCAATTTTCATAATTCCAATAATTGAAATTATGGCATATTCATTCATTTAGTGGGTGAGGAGGGCTAAGAGTGGCTACTAATGAAATGCAATCATTAGCATCCAAACAAAGTAATTGGGTAGTCTTTTATCCTTGGAGATAGGTGATAAGGCACAATCACCCCCACCACCCCAACCCCCTTCCATCAAAATGCAAAAAAAGTAATTAAAGCACAGACAAAGATGAGACCAACGCTGCCACGGCTGTGCTGTACACCTCTGAAAACAGCACTGATTGCCTTGATTAGAGACCTTACTGTACCCCCTGATTTTGTTTATGGATACTCTGACATTCTTAGGGAACAGAAGGAGTTGAGGGTAGATGGGTGTGAGTTAGGAATTTGTTTTTGCAGAAATCTGGAAAGCTGGGAGATTCTTTGAAATTCCACCACCACTTTGCAATAATATCACACTTACAAGGGATTGTAAGGTTTATAATTAGACTGTTAATTGATTTTAAAAATGTTATTAATTTTAGCTTACTAAATAGTGAGCCCATGTTACTGTGGTTATCTCTGTGGTTTACATGGCTAGCCATGTTCATTGACTCGGTAAACTACCTAGTCAATGAACACGGCTAGTTAGTTAACAAAAACTTGTAACTGTTTGTACCTCAAGTAACCACTGATACAAAAATGAAGTCTTTGATAAATTAGCAAGGTAGGAGTTAGCCCACTAGCACAGTTTCTAGTCATGTGTTCAATTATAGCTTGTGGAATGATGACAAATGCACCTTATATTTTAAGAGTTAAGTGTATTTTATGTAACTTGAATACATGGACAGTTTGGTAACAGTGGCATGTTCTGTGAATTTATACTAGCAACGGTTTAAAACATGACAGTCTTGCTCTTGTGTAGTTAGTATCATAGTACCAGGTCAAAGTGAGAATAGTAACAAAGGTTCATGGTTATTCTTTATGACTGTACTCAGACAGACATACTCAATCTATAACAAAGCATTAGAGAAAGGCAGCCGTATGAATGTTATTACTGATGCCACCTGAGGTCAGATTAACTGCTGGTAACTCATTACTAAATGTGGAGATATTTTACAATTTACAGTATAAGGGTTTCCTTGATGGAGCATAGTCTAACATGTTGACTAATGAAGGGACAAGGTGAGGGCACCTAAATAACTACTAAGATCTGAGATATAACTGCATCAACCTTGACAATTAGTGAGTCTGAACTAACGACTGAAGTTGTTATAAATGTAGTAATAAATAACACATAAACAAGATTTACAATCTAATAATTATAAGCTATTTACAGAGGCTTTGTGACGGTACACTTCTCTATATAGGCCTCCTTACATAGCACCACCAACAGATCCCCTTTCATTGTTTAAGCATGAAATCATGAGTAAATCCACATTTAGATATTAGCAACTTGTGCGTACTTAAGTTAATAGAAAATAGTGCTGCTGTGTGTGGCAATTACCAACCTGCTCCAGAGGACAGAGCAGCAACAAGGGGGTGGATGGGTATAGGTGGAGAGGTGAGCCGGAGAAGAAGAAAGAGGTTGAAGTGAGAGGAAGATGGGCACATGAAGAGTCTTGAGAAAAAGAGCTCCTTCGCACTCATCTCTTTTAGTGGAGGACACCATTCTCTCTCTCCTTTTCTTGGCTACCTCCTCTGTGGTGTTTGGGGGCACTTCTACATAGTATGTCAGCGCACCCCCACTCCCCCACCCATTCCTCCACCTTCTGCTCAAGACCGCCATCCTTTAGAGAGCATCATTAGGCCCTCCTGGAGGGGAGTCAAGAATATAATGCAAGAGGGGCCACCTTCTAAAAAAGAGCCCCGTGGAACCTTTTCTACTTGTGCCGACCTCTCATTAACACCCCCCTCTTCTCTGTTCCTGCTTCCAACTTCAATCTCACCTCTTCCTTTGCTCCTATATTCACCTTCAGTATAAGGTAGCGTGTGCATCTATCCCCCCGCCACCACCCTCCCCCCTTGAGGGCTGCAGAGGGAGTCCATTTCTTGCTGGTGGGGAAGGGAGTTGACACAGCTACCTCCTCCCATCCCTCTCACCCGTTACCTCCAGCTCCTCTGAGATGGACTGATGAGAGGATAACAAAAGGACAGAGAGGGGAAAGAAACTCCTCTTCTTATAGCAACGGCCCTGAACCCCACCATTCCTTTTTGCAGCTTATGAAAGTAGGGCTTTTCATCTCAAAAGATCAACACATTTCTCTCCTGCAGGCACCTACACCATTTCTCGCTGCCATTTTCTCCCTCTCTCCTTTTCTATACACCTCTCTCTTTCTTACTCCTTGGCAAATGGGAAAACTGTCCTTGGTTGGATTCTGTTTTTCAAAGGAATCAATTCTCCTTTGTACACACTTGATCTGACCCTGTGACAAGCATTAAGTGTGTCTTCTGCTTGATACAGAGGGCTCGTGTTCTGTGTGCAGATGGACACAGCCCATTATCACACACACACAAGCACGAATACACACTCACACAAGATGTGTTAGTTGACATATCCATGCATACAGCCACAAGCTGCCACAAACATCCAAGCATGCACATACACTTGCTGCAAAGAAATGTACAT
>JAPQRQ010000016.1:3081240-3100162 GCA_037367365.1 Apogon talboti
CATCCCCAGTTATAAGAGGGTGTGCACACTTGTGCAACCACATTATCTCAGTTGTTTATTTTTACTTCCCCTCCCTAAAAGAGTTCAGTTTGTTTTTCAATTGAGTTATAGGTCACATTAATGGTGGAGGAAGTTTTGAATTGATTTATCTTAGTGTAATTTTTTTACATCACAAAAACCTGGCATTTTACCAAGGGTGTGTAGACTTTTTATATCCACTGCATCTCCAGAGGCAAAGTGAGGTGAAGTTCATCTCTACTATCTTTACAACACACAGCAAACAGACACAAACACAAGGAATACAAACCACACGTCCAGAAATGTTGGGACATTTTCAAGAATAAATAAAACAAAGTAAGTAATTCATTATTAAACTCACAAAAGTAAAAAAATAAGTTATCTGGGCTTGAGACTTAAAGACAGTGAAAACATATTCCCTGGTCCATGTTTCAGCTTATGTTCAGGAAAATATATCAGGTTATACCTGTCAAAGAAATAAAAGATGATCCAGACTGTTATCAATGAAAGGTGTAAAAGCAGCATCTGTGTTGGTCTGGGGCTGCATCAGTGTCCATGTGTCTACCCTACATATGTGTGAAGGAACCATGGATGTGAAGGCGTGGATTGGTTATTTCATCAGGATAACGACAGGCCTCATTCTGTACCAGGTCCCAAAAGTGAATTTTGAATCATGTAAACAGCATGAATGAGCAGAAACTCCAGTTGAAAAAGTACAAAAATTAAGTTCAGTTCACAATTTATCGATATAACTCAATGGTATATGATACACGTTTCTGTCCCAACTTTTTTGACAGTGTTGCAGGCATCATGATCTATTTATTTCTACTAACAACATACAATTATTTGGTTGGTGAAGATGTCATCCTCGCACATTTGACAGTTAAACAAAGGTCAAAACAAAAGAACATTTGCAGATTTTAGTTTTTATCGTATTTTAGAAAGTGAATCAATTGTTGCGAAATGGGGTTTGTTACAGAACTGCCTCAAAAGAAAAATAAGGAAAAACTGGAAAGTTTTATTTCCTTGTGTATCCATCTAAGAATAATTAGTGGAGTTTTGTCTTTTACATACAAACCCCTTAAGTTGTTCAACACTTCTCACTTTTGAGAACTAAGTATTAAACTTTCCTCTTTGGAACATTTAGTATGAGGGCCTTGTCCAGCTTCGCACCTCAACTGAATCCTAATCCTCATAGCTTTTGCTCAGAATACACATATCTGCTGTGAGACCTCTCTAGGACTTATGCAATCAACTGTATTTGTTTTAGGTGAACTACAAATCATCAATGGAAACATCTTATATAAAGTGTTAAGAAACTAGGTGCAGCAGAGCAAACATTCAGCTGTCATACTAAAGGGACTGAATACCGTAAATACAACATTTATCCTATTATTATTTATTTTTATACATTAAAGGAAACATAAAATTTTGCTTTTAATGGTGGAAAAAAGATTTAAACTTTTACCACCATTAAAACTATATTATTTCAAATACAAATAATATAGTTTTAAGATTAAAGGGAAAAAAAAAATCAAATTCCATAATCTAATTTGGGACTGTATTGAGTCAAACTGCAAATTGTGGCTAAATTGAAGAGGTCTGAAAACTTTATGCTGGCACTGTATAGTGGATGGAGGAAAGAATTTAGGAAAAAAAGGGTATATCCATAGAACTTTTATTTGCATGTTGCTGTATAATTCATTAAGTTGCAGTTTCGTGTAAAAATGTTCTTGTATTGTGGCCCAACTGTGTACAGCTCTTCAGCACACACAAAACTACAGAAATTGGGGGAAAAAAGTGGTACTCCGAATATAAAAGACCCCATCAGTTTATTCAAAGACACTCGACATCTCTTGCTCTGCTCATACAAACATGTAGTGAGTCAAAAGCAGATGGAGAGGAGCGTACTCACAGAAGCAGCATGCTGCGCTGAGAAATACCAGTGAAGAGACATGCAGCATCTCAAGCACACTTACTCAGATAAGTAAACACACGCTGGACAGACTCCTTCAGGATAGAAAATTAGAATCTGTGTGACTCTGCTCAAGTCTTCTGGATTGAATATGAAGTCCAATAAATTGCCCTACTACTATCTTTTGAGTCTGAGAAGAACCAAGGTGTGATATCTGTAAGTCATCATTTCTCAAGTGAGCTGTGTGCGGTGACCAAAGCATGGCAGCTTATCAAAGCAAACACACTTCATCTCTGATTCAAATCAACTTAACTTTATGACAAAGGGAAAGCCATGATGAAGTATAAAAGCATTTCATGGGAAACTCCATTAGAATCACCCACTCCCAAGCAAATACATTTCATCTGACATTCTTTTACTTACTGCTCAACCAACATTCTATGGACAATAAACTGAAATGCTTGTGACAGCTGTACCTGCAGCTACACAGATACAAGATTTGTGTAGCATTAATTTCTGAGATTTAGTCAACTGGGGTCATGGAGGTTCTAGCCAACCAAAATATGACGTTACTTAACCAAAGCTCATAACTGGTGACACATCCAGGGTGTGACTCCAGGGTAAACAGAGCCTGTGGTCAGATGAGTCCACCTTTTCTCTCGTTTTCAGGAAAAAGAGATGAAAAGAGGCATAATTTTCTACGAGTCAAAGATGAAAAATAAGACCAATGGCCCTGTCAAGTACTGCCGCTATGACAGAGTCTGAATGCAGGAGATCAGTCTCCCAGTAGAAGTGGGTGGTACTTTCACTGGAGGATAACTGAACAAATTAAATGAAATCCATGTATCACACTGCTCAATGTTAATTACATTGATATCTCTAACCATTTCCATGTCATAAGCCATTGTAATATAGCCCATTATAAGTAATATTTCAAAAAATAAAAAAATCTAAATTTCTCAAAACTTTGAAAAAAATTTTGTAGACACTGTCTAAAGGAAGTTAAATTAAAAATTTGAAATGAATTCAACCAGTAGTTTTGTCTGAGATGATGTTTGAAAAAATTGCTAACAAGGACAATAATGATGACGACGCTGGACACAGCACCTTCATAGTACCTCATGGCCTATTGGCCAGTGAGCTAAAGACACCACTCAGCCTGTTATCGGGTGCAGAAACAGCATCTGTGATGGTCTGGGACTGCATCAGTGTGGGTCAGTACCGCTGATGTGAAGGCAGTGATTGGAATTTTACAGAGACATACGGTTGCAATCAGAAATATTCAATCTCTCACCTCGAAAGTCATTTTAGTGATGTAGATGAAAGATAATGACAATAAGTGACAAAAAAACTCCTAAAACAAAAAATACTGATTGATACATAGTTGAGTTGTTTTAACAACAGTAGTTGGGTTAACTTTGAAGTTCAAATGAAAAATGGAACTTAGCATATGTCCATGTGCAGTTTTATTCAACCCCCAGTATTACTAAAGCCCCAGCAAAGTACAAAGTAAAAGAGACGTCATTTTCTGTGTGTCAGAGATGAAAATCACCACCCAGACAGTTATCAGGCCTGGAAGCAGCATCTGTGAAGGTTCCTTTGCTGACGTCTCTGTTACTTTGTACTTTGTTAGAAGTTATAAAAGCAAAAGGATGCTCTGCAAATGTTTCTGCTAAATGCCGACAAGTTTCTGACACCTCTTGATCAAAATCTTTGCCCTTTCTTCAGGTGCAAAAGCCTCAAGCTCAGTGATGTTTGATGGCTTCCGTGCTACTGTTGGTCTTTAAATCCCACCAAACATTTACAACCAAATTTAAATCTGGTGACTGAGAAGGCCACTCCAGGATGTTCCAGGATCTTTTTCTCAACCAAGCTTTGGTTCTGGAGCCGTCTTTGGGATCATTGTCTTGCTGGGAAGTCCAATGATCACCAAGGTTTACTTTGTTAACAGAATAAATCATGCTCCTTTAAAATGGCCTGGTATTCCTGGGAATCTATGATGTCAGGTACACAATCAAGATTTCCAGGTTCTGATGCAGAAAAACAGCCCCACATCATCAATGACCCACCTCCCTGCTTGACCGTGGGGATGGTATTCTTCTGGTCATAAGCCTGGCCTTTCACATATCAGATATACCATTGGTCCATATGTCCAAACAGTTCCAGTTGGTTTCAACTTTCCAAAGAACTGTCTCTCAAAACTCTGTAGACTTATCCAAATTCCTTCTGGCATATTCTAGTCGGCTTTTGATGTTCTTTGTGGTAATGTTTGGAGTATGTCTTGGAGTACGGCCATGAAGTCCTCCTTTGTCTTATAGTTGCCACTGAAAAATTTGTACAAGCCTTCATCAGGTCATCCTGTAGGTGTCTTCAGTTACATGAGGGTTAGTTGTCTTGACTAAGTTACTAAGGGCCATTGCTGAAGTTTTGGGCTTTATTCCACGGTCAGGCAGGTTTGCAGGTGTTCCATAAATTTTAAACTTCTTTATAATGCTCTAAATGGTGTCTCTTACATTTTTTGGGAAATTTTCTTATACCCAAGGTCCTTCAGGTGTGATGACATAATCTCCTCTCTCAGCTTTTGTGGAAGTTCCTTTGTCTTTCCCATGATTACAGCTAACCTTGAATATCTTCATGGGTGTCATTTATATATGCATCACAGATTAAGCAAATGAAGGGTCGTCACAGAGTTCCCAAAGGCTTAATTGTATTTCAACTCCACTGTAGGCCATAAAAATGCCAGAAATCTCTAAAAACAACAATATTATATAGGGGTTGAATAACTGTGATATGGCTATCTTAACAATATATACTGTTACACACAAATACTACATCATGCATATTCTGTGTTGATTTTATATATCACTCAACTCATAAAGAAGTCATCCAAAGCTGAATCTTGCTCTGTGACAAAAAACTTTGATTCATAATTCCTTAAAATCATTGGAGGGTTGAATATTTCTGATTGCAATAATATGCTACCATCAAGTGTGGTCATTTCAGCAGGACAATATCAGGCCTCAGTCTACATTAGTTCTAACAGATAGGCTTGTGCATATAGCAAGAATGGACAAACACTGCACTTACAAAGTTTTATGGATTCATATCCTCAATTTACAAATGATTAAAAAGTGTAATACAAACAGAAGGTGATGTAAGACAGTGGGAAACATGATTCTACTAAATGTTTCATTGTGTTGCAGGCATTAAAATCTATTTATTTCTACTTACAAAATACGTAATATGTTGGTCTGTGAAAATGTTAACCTCTTCCTTGTGAATTTATCAATTAAAGGTAAGAAAGAAACTACAAATTACAGATTGTAGTTTACATTCCATTTTAGAAAATGCATAAATATATCCAATTCAGTCTTCTCTTGAATTGGGGAATTGTCAAGACATGTTACAAATTTCTTAAATGCTGGAAAAACCTGAAATTTTGATATCCTTGCGCATGTTTTTAAAAAAAGATTATTTACTGTCAATTTGGCTTTTGTGTACAGTAGTTCCAGAAAGGTTTCAGGCCACCTCAGTTGTTCCATGCTGTTGACTGGAAGATACTGTCCAGACACAACCTGGGCACTAGTTGTTTACAGTGAACAGGCCAGTCTGTCTTTTACGATACAACTTTAACAAGCCAATTAGATTAGAATAAAAAGCAGGATACATGGAAAGCATCGCTGAAGACATAAATTACTACTTATGTGGTGAGTAGGGTGGCAATGTGAGAAAAAAAACTGCCTAATCTGAGCTGAGTATGGAAATTTAAGGTTCACTGCTTAACACCCCCACAGGCCTGTGAGAGCTGCAGAGAGCTACCCTGAATGTGCTATTCTTTCTTTGCTAGCATGGCTACAATCTACGACGCGTATCAGGGCCACATAAGACAATAAAAACACTTGTCACTACAAGAATAAAGTCGTAAAATATCGAAGTAAAACCCATATTTTATGAGAATAAAGTCGAATACAAAGAGTCATAATTTTACGAGAATTAAGTCATAATATTATGAGAATAATGTCGTCATATTTTGAGAATAAAGCCATAATATTACAAGAATAATGTTGGATAAAGTAGTGCAATTATGTAATTGAATCAGAAAATATGACTCTAAGTTGGTGTTCGAGGTTGTCATTTTTAACTGGGGACTCTGAATTTTATTTCAAGACCCACCCATTATGAGCTTTTTTGCCAGAGTATCTAATTTATTTTTAAATTGTACTTTGGATGACTATTTCACTAATGGTCTTTGCTTGTAATACGCATAAAATTTTTACAACAAAAGGTAAACAGAAATACCTATCTGTAAGACCATTAACTGTCAACTCAAACATCTTTATCATGACAGCTCTATGAACATTACAGTGCATTTAAGATAGAAAGCACTATTGTCAATTAAGATGAGATTTTTGGACATATGATGCAGTTTGACAGGCACACCACTCACTGTGGACTGGAAGTATTCAGGTGAGAGACCCTCCAGTTCTAGGATGCGGTCCTCCAGCTTCTTTAATCTGTGGTAGACACTCAAAGGAACTGGACCCACTATGAAATTAAAAAAGTCAAGAGGATTTCATATAAGTATACGTCTGTATACAGTTACTTGAAAATTAACAGTGCCATCTGTTGATACCATGTAATATCTCGCTTAGGGTGGCAACTAATAATAATTTTAATTGTTGATTAATGTGTTGATTATTTGTGTGATCCATAAATTGTCTGAAAATAGTGAAAAACTAGAGCCAGAAAATAAAGATATTCCATAATCTTGAATCAGAAAATTTTGACTTTTAATAACACAAAAAGATGCAACTTGTTTATAGTTTTTGATTAATTTATCTAATTATTGTAGCTCTAAATATATATAAACGTTACATACAATGAATGACTACTTCAAACACACACAGAAAACCTTATAAGATAATGATCCATTCAAGAGTGGAAGCAATGTTTATAACAATTACTGGAACTTAAACCTGTTCCAAACCATCTTTGTGTATACATAACTGACCAGCTGGGAGTTTGAGGTGAGTCTCAATATTGTGAAGTCGTTCCTCTATGGCCGAGTTCCCGCAGTCTCTGGTCTGAAGCTTGTCCTGCTCTCCTGCCTCTAACTGACCACCAGTGCTGCCGCCACGAGTCTGGGGCCCATATGTGTTCACCACCCGAGTAACTGGCCATCCAAGCAAGACAGCACATAAACACAAACCATCATGCCACAGATAAACAAATGAGTGGTTTAAGCAATCACACAAAACATTATGTCATTTATGTTCTATCATACACTGTGTCTTTAAATACTTTAATTAAGCCAAATAAAAAAAGACATTTCATAAATGCATTTTTCTAATCTATGTTTTTTTTTCAAGATGATGTATAATATAAAAGATTACCGACACAATTGTAAAAATAAAACTGTTAAATGCCACTTTGACATTTGCAGTAAATATTTATTTTCTTACCTTTAACATGGCTTTTAAAACCGGGATATGGAGTGAACACAGCATCAGTTCTGGCACAGCTGTTTTCTAAAGAGGAGACATTTTGATTTGTAATCAGACTGATGTAAAAGTGCAATTAAATGTGTTTAGAAAAAAAATTATCTATGTCACTTACAATTATTGCCATTAAGCTGGCCTAATTTCTATGACTGGTTTCTCAAATAGCCTTGGAATTACAAAAAAGGTCCTCTGTCTCATGTTTTTCTGGACTAAGCTGGTTGTATTTTGAGGCCGAGTGTGTTAGCTACTTCAGCCCCACTCTTGGAGCAGTTCAGCCTGACCTCTCGCCTGTGGAAATCAGCTCTCTCCCAAACATTGGCAATCTGTGTGCACGCTCCCCTCTCCACCCAACCCCCCGCCAACTCCCTGTCTCTCTCTCTCCCATCCTCACCCTGATTGCAGTCGATCACGTTGCAAAACTCTCGCACATTGTTTTCATTGATCTCCATCTGCTTTCGTTCCATAAATGCAGATATTCTCCGCTCAATCTAGGGGGTTACAATAAAGACACAACAAGGATAATAAGATGTAATGCACTGATGAGCTGCTGATAGGTGTCGAGGATGCAACCGTGTGTTTTTTGCCTCCTTCATGTTAATGGTCTGGGATAAACAGCATGCACCAATTTACATTACATGGAGTGAGGAACACAATTTTTTTACAGGTGGCCAAAAAAGTTGAATTGCTTGCCATCATTACATGCCAGAATATGAATACTGTTTGCTTGGCTACCAAAATAAATGCACAACAGAATAGGGCCTCTTGTCCTTCATCCACATGCAATCTCAGAATAATGAGCATCCACTTCATAATCCATCAAGGACCTGGCCCTCTCTCAAAGCCCTCCACCAATGTGGTCTGTTCTATCCAACCACAGTTCTAAAAAACCCCCTATTCTGTGTCGAACTTGGCTTATCAGATCTCCCATCAAGCATTCGCTTCACTGCAGCTTATCATGTGCACATCCTCAGGAGCAAGTACTAATGATTATTCATTTGCTTGACAAACGTAAAAGTAAAGAGGGCTCTAAAGATGGCACTGCCTGAAACAGCTGACAGATTTACTGACAGACACCAAACCTCTGACTTCCCGGCTCTGATCTGCACCATGATGTCATCAGCTGCTGCCACCGCTGTTGTCTTGCTTTCTGCAGCCTCTGAGCCGTGACGACAGTGTTCAGGCGGGGCAGCTGTCTGCTCTTTGAGGGAAAATGAAGCAACTGGATCTTCTGGCATGTTATCCTTTGCAGATGACGCATTTCTGTCAGCATCCACCAATGTCTTTAAGCTTTTTGAAACAGCCTGAAGAAGAGAAAAATTTAGTTGAAGCAAAAATTAGTTATTTATTCTCACCTGGGGGTGGGTAACATTCAAAACCTTTTGATACCAGAACTAATATAGATAAAAGTTCCCAAATGATACTTTCTTCTATATAAGTTAACATTTTAAAAGAATTATATTACACATTACAGCACACATTTTCAATTTTAGTCATTTTCCTTTGTATGCACTCAAAGCAGTACTGTAACATAAAAAATTAAATAATAAAATGTATTTATGAAGCTGGTCCTTAAAATAACAATATTTGCTGATATACTTTATATTGGTTTTATACATTTATATATGAAATATCATTATGCTAGTATACATTTTCATTGTGACCTTTTTTGTTTACTATGAAACAAATTGTTTCAATAGGTTCTAGGTCAATCTATGTTTTTACATAATTTTCCAGGCTTTATGTTTTTATCTTGTAGTGTTTTTTGTTTTTCAAATCACTTAAAACCACAAATGACAATCTGGTTTCTGATATGAAAATAACATACTATGTATTAAGACTTGAAGTTGTTTGTATAATGTCATTAATAAATATTTAAGACAGCTGTTTATACATGCCTCATGCACAGAGGTTACTCCATTGACACTGAAATTTTGTATCAATTAGCAACATATTTTTCAAATGTCCATATAATCTAAGCCATAAAGTGCAGACACCCAGCCCTATTCTAACCCAAAATAAAAATTAAAAAAATGTACATTTTAAATAAAGATATACCCGTCACTATCCACTGATGATTGTAACCTCTTAATGTAAGTATACCATAAAACCAGGTACAGAATATACTCCAAACTGGCAATATGTCAAATATAGCATAGTTACCTGTAATTTAGTGATGTGTTGCTGTAAACAGCTGTACACATGAGCAGCTGAAGGTGACGGAAGATCCACAGCATCCAACTGAACTTGTATTCTCAAAGCAGCACCACCTACTTTTAGCTGTATTTTACAAACAAAAAAATCAAGTGAGGTGACTGTATGTATACTTACTGTCTTTAACTCTTGTGAGCAGGCAGTATGAAATTTAATGCACTAATAATCTGATAAGTTTCTTCCAATATTTGTCATATGCTGATTGTTGCTTGAGCTACTTTGAGTGTATGAATATACAGTCATGTGGAAAAAGTTAGGATGCCCCCTTTTACATCTTAGTTTTCTTCACCATATCTAAATATCTGGGATTTTTATCTTTATTTTAACTGTACTAAAATGTGGATAAAATATACCAAAAAAGATTAAACTAAATATATGCTTTTTAAAATTTGTTGGTAAATTGTAATTAATAAATTATTTATGAGGAAAAAGTTAGGGCACCCTTGTCTTCATTATTTAAAAGATAAAATCCTGAAAAAGCCTCTAATAATCTTCAACTCGTTTGCACCTCACCAGGTGCATTCATTTTAGGCATTGTAAGAAATAATGACCATAAGAGTGTCCCAATCTTTCCTCCCAAATATATTGAATTTACAAACATATTTTAAAAAGCATTTCTTTATTTGAATCTCTTTTGGTATATTTGCTCCATATCTTAGTAGCCTATTGTAATAAAAAAAAAAAAAAATCAGAATCCCCAGATATGGTAAAGAAAACAAAGATTTAAAGGGGGCGACCTAATTTTTTTATGTGACTGTATGTGAGGCACGTGTTCTGAAACTGAACAAAAGCTAGTTTGTGAAAAGTCATGGTTTTATTTAAATAAACAACCAAGCTCATTGAATAGCACTACATACTCTTTTACAGAATTAATGTGTTGAATCAGAATGTGCTTAATCACTCTGTATCTTGATTTGGGTGTGAATCGTATCGCATAGCAACACATCGTGAGATGCCACACGTATCTTTAATATATCGGCTCGGAGATGCTGTATCGAAATACATATCGTATCGCCTTACAACTAAAATTCCCAACCCAACTGTGCAGACATTTCCCTGGTGTACCTGAAATTAAGTAAATGAAGAAGAAATAAAAAAGAAGAGGACTCAAAGAAGAAATACACAACAACCGGTAAGCAATAAAGTCAAAAGTGACCTGTGACTTTTGAAACGCAATGACATGTCATACATGTTAACAGGGTAGAAAAGTAGTACACACACATTCAGGCAAAGGTATCAGTGATGACTTTACTGTGTGGTTTATTCCTGCTTTCAAATGAATGAAACAGGAATAGAGAGGCCAAAAAAACCTTCTTTGTCGAAAACAGTGGCATGCTTAGCACGTCAAATTCAAATATCCTAAATTAATAGGAACTATTCCTGCGTGATAAACTCGGTGAAGATGAAACCAACTGGACTTTGAGTCGCTTAGTGAAGGACAGAGGCTAGCCATATCTGAACAGTACAAAGTACCTTTTCAGAAACAGAAATGCAGCTACACAGTGAATATTTGCCTGTAAAACGGCACCTAACCTTTAGGTAACACGAAATGAATTAGAGCCAGCTGAAGGGCTCTGCTAAAGCGGGATGCTAAAAACATTAGCATGAGCGTCAGCAAGCTAACGGCAACGACAAAAAAGAACGGCTTTCCGGGACAATGTCGCTTAAATAATGTAAACCAACCTCTTCGCCGAAGTCTGCTAACAGCTTCGATATCATACACATGCAGTCCTTGTAGCTAGACATTTTGCTGAACTCATCATTAGAAGGAGCATGATTTCCACTCAGCTTCATTGTTTCCGCCATTGTAGTTCCGCGATCACGATAATCACGCTGCACGCTGATTGGTCTAAATGCAGCGTGCGCGTTCATGAAAACATGTGCGTACAGCAAAATGCACTTAAAGCATGAAAAGTAATAGTTTTTATTGTGCAGTAAAATGGTCCCAGTCGCTGTTTACTATTATATTTGATGCTTTTGATTGATTTGGAGCAGTTTTTCAGATACTGTTTTTTCTGGTCATGAGAGGAAAAGAAAAGTAAATAAATAGTAAATAGTTTTTCAGTGGAACAGTATAAATTACAAATGGAATTGCTCAATTGAAATACAAACTGAACTACATGCTTGAGTAGTAGCACTCGGTGAGATTCCATCATTTTAAGTATTTGTAATTTGAGTATTTGTAAGTAGGCCTATATGTTGTACCACAATTAAAAACAATGTTATGGTGGTGGAATAATGGTGGAATCTGCCATAGATATGACTACCTATGAATGCATTTTTGTATTGACACTTTAATCAGAAAAGTAATTTGTTAAATTCCTTGTTAGATACTTTTAAAGCTCCAGCAGAATATAATCAAACTTTATTCACACTTGAAATGTAAATAAGATGTCTTAATATAATAAATACACACACGGCTCACAGACATCCTTCAGTCCATCGGTTTCATCTTGCATCAGCATAATCATGATGTGTATTTACATTAATTACATTTATACAACATACACCCCATTAAGCTAAGGCATGCTGTTTTGTTCAGAATTCTATCAGTAGTGAAATGTATAAAAAAGTCAAGTTACCTGCAAACTTGGCTAACTCTAATCAAAGATTAGTAGCTACATTAATCCGTGTGCTCCATTTTTCAACGAGCAGAAAGAATAGTCCCTCACTCATTAGAACATTGTCCCTCAGACCATGGTGGACTGTGCAGCAGGGCACTGGGAGATGGGAACCTGGCCACAATGGCGTATTTTTCTGTGCCGAGTGACTGTGGGAAAATCTCCTTCCTCTATTCAGACATTTTCCCTTCTTTTCATATAATGAGGAGAGAGACTGATGAAGGCAACAACAGAAAAAAGAACAATTGCAGGGAATGAGAAAGCACAACCACTCAGAACTCAATAATGCTCTCTAGAAGGGTTAATCATTTTAGGAAGGGGTCTGAAGACAAGGCTTTTAGTTTAATTCATCTCTGGGGGGGTGATACCCCCCCGAAACAGGAACGGAACTGTAACACTTGACATGGTTTGACATTCTGAGCCATAGCTGAATGTTCCCACACAGCAAGAAGCTCAGAAATTAAAAAACTGCTCATTTGTTTTTTCTTGACTGTAGACTCAAGAAGGGTGATTATTTACTTCTCAAAACTAACAGGAAATGTGAGTTAGAGTGCTGAGTGTGAAAAAAAAATCTTTTGTATTTTGAAAAAAGATTGAGGCCAATGCTACGCAGCTTGGAATAAAGTTATTTTCTTACTAGTTTTTTTTAACACAATTTGTGTGTTGAAGTCATTGCACTGTGAAAAAGTACTGCATTTTTTCATCAATGAACTGCCACATCATTTACATTTTTTACTGACTCTTCTGCCATCAAAAGATTGCCCTCTGCATGAGACGAACAGGGAAGCAAGAAAAAGAGCACGCTATCCGATGTCCATGGAGGTAGAGAATGTATTTAAATTGTTTAAAAGCAGGCATACCACAATGTTATAATATTTAATTACAAGTAAAGTAAGGTATTCAAAATATTATTTCAGTAAAATTCTTTTGAGCAAAATGGAATATGAAGTGTAAAAGGTAATAGCATGACTTAGTGATTTGGCAGACTGACTCAAGGTGCTGTATTATTAGAGGTTTTATCACTAACATTGAGAGCATTTTAATGTTTTGTCAATGTGGAGTCGACATCTTATCATTTCTCCCTGATACATCAGTGGTATATTATTATATAAATACATGTATACATGTATCACATGTATTTTACATTCTTGTCCTTCCTTCTTTTCACCTTCCTGTTGAAAATATATATTTTTTTAACTTCATGCCTCATTTCAAAGCACTTATATTTCTTACTTCTACCTACTGTAGATTGCTATTGTTGGTACTCTACTTTCTTCTCTTTTTCGCTTATTCTAATCTCATTCTGATGCATCTTTTAATGTAAAAAGTTACAACTAAGTGTTATATAAATATATGGAGTGCAATTGTTTTGCTCTAAAATGTAAAGCAGCAGAAAATGGTAATGTATGGCAGAGTTGTTTCTCAGTTGGGTATTGCAGTAAATATCCTGAGATGCATTCTGCTATAGGAATTATAAAACTGACTCCATGTATTGTTTAATTTTAATGCATTTTATGCTGTTAGTGGGCGATCCAGTAGAAAAGGCCCTGTGACCTATTTTGTGTCCCAACCCTTGAGAAAGGCAGGTCCGGAGTATTTTTTTGCAGTAGTGCTTTGGAAGTATTTGCAAGGATATATGGTGGTGCAGGTGGAACAATTAGAACTTCTATTATGTTGTACCAAAAAAAAATTGCTAACACAGTTGTGTTAATAATCAGTGATAAAACCTACTTTAAAAATAGAAACTCTGGATGCATCATCACATGACCATTGCACAGATATTATCCTGCAACTTATCAAGAACTACATAATAAAATACAATACTAATAAATAAAATGTACAATATAATACATATTAATTTCTAGCCATATGAAGACACATAACATCTATGTTATACTGACAGCATACAAGTTGGATATAAATATTTCAAATACAACAATATTTTATTCTACGGTATATTTGTGGATTTCCATATGGGCTTGGTGGATTTTTCTATTTGTCACTTCATAGGAATGTAATGTTTGAGGTGAGGGAGTTTGTTTCTTTCAGGAAACAAGGTGGTGGTGGAGGAGGGCAGTGAGTGCAGACGGATTGTTGCTGCCTCTTGCCTCAGTCACATCAGCCACCTGCAGGAAAGTAAAAGGGTCTGCTTTTGAGCTTGTCTGCTCCACCACGGCGGCAGATGATGATGTTGACAGAGCATGAGATGGAGTAAAGGGCAGACAGGAGGGTCAGGAGAAAGAGGATACAGAGTGTGGAGAGGCCAAGTGGAATACAGAGGGAAGGTTTTGTTTGAGGGGAACAATTAAACATATTCCTTTTCCCTTTGAGCTCTGAAATGAGCTCCTCATAGTAGATAAGCATGTAGAAATGTTACACACCTGCAACCTTTAAAGCACAACAACAACAACAACAACACAATGTATAAAATGGATATGTAGTGCTTTAGCTGAATACAGTTTATGCACATGTTGTCACAGTTTGGAGAAAACAGCATTCTCCTTCAGTGTCATGAAAATCACAAAAAATGCACCAAAAATGGAATAAATGCTGCTGCATGATTGCATAGTTCTACACTGAAGTGGAAATGACTTTAAGTATTAATTTCAATGTACCACATTGTAGAAGCATCATTTTATGTACCTTTAACCTAACTGCGAAAAGCCAATTACATACATTACTGTAGTCAAAGTACTGTGTCATTTTTTAAGCTAACATTCTACAAAATGTTTGACATTTTTACACAATTTTCTTAATGACAGTGTAATATTACCAGTTTATTAGAAATAAAGTTAAGCTTATTACCTACATAATAATGCATTAGTTAAAAAATTTACCTGACATTTGTCAAGAGCCAGGAAAACAGAGCTGACAACAAACTGTGTCACTAGCAACTGCAATAACTACTGTTAGGTAGCACTTATTGTAAACTTGACAACAATATTTAAATGTACGACCAAGGCTTATATGCTTTATTAGTTTTGATTTCGTATAACCATTTTCTCCAGCATCAAACTCAGATAGCTTAAATCTCAGAAACCCTGTTTCTACCCTGTGTCAAAGCACATGGATCATTATTTTATTAGGTAAGCTGTAAGGATCACTGTTTTATTCGGCTGCCTGTAATGGAAGTAGATACAATTTGTTTGGCTTCCATTTTTGCGTTTTTTTCAACTAAATGCAGCCATGTAGCTATTGGTTTTGCAATTCAGTCCCACTGAGGGGGTGTTTTCTGGTGGATCAAAGTACAAGCCAAAATGAAACGATTGTCAAATGTAATACCCCTGATGTCCTGTAGTTCCTTCCACAGTCTTAGATTGGGCTTTTCTATAAAAATAGGTCATTGTGGTCTAATTTGTTGTGTTTGGACTAACCTTTCTGGTGGTTAATCTTTCAATTATTGCTCCATTAATTTGATTATATGGCTGTGTTGGGCTTTGACGGGTTTGAGTGGCAGGCGCCACACCTGCTGAGTTGAACTTTCTGAGCCTCTATGTATTAAATAAAGTTTATTTTTTTCTTTACAGAATAAACAGCCTGATTTTTGGTGAGGTTCAGTTACACACCTGTTTAATGAAGTCTTATGTGTCAATAAGAAAATTTCAGCATTACCTCACCCATCATTTCTTATGTTCTCCCAGTACACAACTGTGTCCAAATATGGTCACTTCAGGCTCCACGTAGCCAACATGGCAAGACATCCAAAGTGCAAACTCCTGGCATCAAAATGACAGTCTCTGTTTTTGTTTTTGTTTTTTTTGTTTTTTGCTTTTTTTGGTATTTCACCATATAACAAAAAAAAAAAAAATCACCAAAACCAGAAAGACACAATATTCACATTGGGTTTTTCAAAGGCAAACCAGCACTACACTAAAGAGCCAATGAGTTGCTATGATGGGGAAAATTGGACACAATACAGCACAGACTCCATCGAAAGTTAGTCACAAGGGCAGGCAGGTTATTGCTTTAAGCCACTTCTGACTGTGAAGAGCATTAATGATATGGACAAATTGCTAAGGATCCTCCTAATGTTATTAACTGGCTTTTACCACTACATGTTGCTGTTCCTGCCACATTTCCAATCAGCGAGAGTTACAGATTCACGTCCAGCAGCACTCCAACACTGACTCATGCAAACGCTTAATCAGCCTAATACAGGTTGCCTTGCTCATATGGAGTGATTTGAGAGTTCTCTTATTGAGTTATTTTCAAATGGTTTTCTATCTGGTGCATTTAACTTTCGCAAATCATGTTTTGTTTAGATATTCCATTCCATAAAACTGATGTTAAAAACCTAAAAGATTTGTGGTTTTTGATACATTCAGGACTTGAATCTCAGAAATCCTTTGAAAACCTAAGTGTTTGCATTCTTTCAAGTGTGCTTTAAGGACTTTTATCCATCATGGAAGAAGTAGTGGCCAAGATTTAGGAAAAAACATATCCTTAATCGAAGCATCTATCTATTGTCCTGCAAGTGAAACATGATTAAAAGAAAAACTATCACATGGAATTATAGCCTACTTTACATAGTTATTTTCATAATGTTTCATTACTGGACTATGCTAATGCTATAATTGGGTGCCAGATTTATTACATTATAGCTAGTGTTACATTATAGTAGAGTGTACACCACATAACTGATAAATGTATGGGGTAGCCAACCGGAACCTGTAAAAGTACCTGTGCTCTTTATCATCCCATCATACTTTTTTTTATTATCACATCATAGTCTAAATGTTGCTTTAAAACTCCTCAAATCTTTGTGTATGTTTCTGGGAGCAAATATGAGATTGTGTTTATTTTTTATTTTGTTTGACTTACTCTAACTTTTGAATTGTCAGTTCTGCTTTATTCCAACTCATTACCAGGACTTTGACACTTTATCTTCCATTTTAACAATTAATTTAATAATTTTACAGAATATATGGTGAATAGATCCCCTTTAGACAAAATTATACCACTGTTCCAACAGTTTGTTTATTTCCAACCAATATTCATCATTAACATTTTTCAGTGCTCACAAAATGTACATGTGTCATAGTAAATAAATACATACACTATGCTTTTTTTTGTTTTTGTTTTTTTACAGCAGCCAAGGCTTTTTAATCATCAATGTATCATTTAATTATTACTTCAGACGGCAATTCAAAATGATTGACATCAATGACTTTAAAATAAGTAAAATATATTAATTTCCTTAGTAAAGTTTGCTCAGTATTACATAGCTGGAGTTTTTCTACTCCAAATAGTTGATGATGATTCTAATAGGTTTAATCTAACTTACATTACTTAAATCTACCATTTAATTAAAGTTTTTGTTTATATTATTGTGATCTTTTAACAGAATACTTCCAAGCTGCCCTTCAGTAACACTTCTTAAATGTACTTCTTCAATCTTCATCACTGGTCACGATCTTTGGGAGCATAGATGGCCTGAGCGAAGTGTGTTGAGTCAGAGTGCTTTCTGTCCCTGAGAGGCTGCATGTTGTTATTACATCCTCAATCCGAAATATGAAAACTCTGCTGAAAGACCATCATCTGCCAACACCAAAGACTGTTCAGGATGTGACACTGAGTGGGAATAGTACAGATAAACCAGTGATGTTTAGGAGTCCTTCAGTAGCAGCAGTAGTTTAGTACAAGTAGTGGTAGATTAGAGCCAGAGTACACTAGTAGTGAATAACATTAGATATTACTCACCAGTATTGTGCAAGTTACTTCCAAACTGTAATACATTACAGATTACTTGTCACTGTTACATGACTCCTGTATTACTTTTGAGTTACATACAGACTCTTGTCATAAATGGCGTGTGAGCGGTAGAATCCAAGAAAGAGAATTGGGACGCATAAGTTAGCGCCCCAAAGTACATGTGGACAGATAGCTCAGTAAGTAACGCTACGGTTTACGATGTTCGAATCCCAGCAGGAAAGCTTGGATTTTTTTCAACATTTTACATGTTCAAACAGGGGGCGCAGCGACGAGGACACCGGTAGATAAATCCACAATTGATAAAGAATTCTAACTAGTCATCGAAACATTAGCTTACCTTGTAGGGCTGCACAATTAATTGATTTTAAATTGAAATCGGATTATTTAATTAGGATGATGAAAAAGGGTAATTGTCAAATCGATTTTCATCTCTATCTCAAAAATGGCGTTTACTAAGGAGAGTGGGAAGTTCCGAGCTAAATATAGCAAGAGTAAGTTAGTTGTATGGAATTGGTACAATGTTGCATACAATTTTTACCCCCTATTTTTTTACCCCCTAAGAATTATGTGCATGCCCAAACCATCGGGCATGAGCAACCACATTCTTTTTGATGTAAACATCCAGTAGTCATCCGGTAGTGAAACAGGTCATACCAATTTTACCCCTGTGCAGATTTTCAGAAGAAAATAGAAAAAATTAGGCGAGATGATGTCCATATTATTTGGATCACTATAACAGTCAACCGTGTGTTAACTTTATTTATCTGGTTGACATGTTTTTGTCAAATAAAAGTGAATGGATGTTTCATTACACAGTCAGTAATTGTTAATTGCAAATTTCAGTATACATGAGATATGTAAGATGGCTTTGTTTATTGTGATCAACTTGAGATGAGTTGCTGCATACTAGTATTTGTGTTACTGCAATTGAGGAGATCTATTAC
>JAPQRQ010000016.1:3100262-3112856 GCA_037367365.1 Apogon talboti
AACCGTGTATTTAATTACTGATACTTGTTAAATTATTAAGAATGTGAAAGAAATACATTAATTTTGAGATAAATTACAGTCACCCCAAATGACTTTTTTTAAGGCCATGTCCTATTAATTCAACTTTAAAAACACTAAAATCCTCTTAATTTGGGTTTTTCATAAATGGATGTGTACACTACATTCCAAATGTTTGAACAATGACCAAATATATCCTTATTGTTAGTATTTAAAAATGGACCTATTAAAAAGTCTTATCCGTCAATGACCCAGGTGTACAACTCCAGGGGAAGTGAAGACGTCACCAACGCTGATAAAGATGTCTAGCTACAGTTAAATGATTCAATATAAAGCCAAGCTGGAATTTCCCTATTTGAGTCAATTGTCCAATAAAACGTATTTCATACATTTGCAGCCCTGTAATACAGATGAAAATTTGGCAAAGCTAGTCCACCAAGTGGTCTTATTCTCTGCATAAAATCTTTCTGTATTCACAGAGCTTTGCCATTCCAAATAAACGCAGATATGCATTTGTCCAGGTTCACAAAGAACTTATTTGGTATGTAAAATGGAATACAAGGGTCAGACTTAGTTTTTTCAAGGAGCTGGACAAAGTTTTTTAATTTAAGCAATTCACTTTTGTACATGTTCAATTTGTAGCCTGAGACACAAAGTTTCTGAAGATATTAAAAGCTTGTGGAAGAGAACTTCAGGGGTCCGAAACATACAGTATAACAGGAGTTCATCTGCACACTCTCGGTCAGCTTTGTGGATGCCTTTCACCTTATCCTCCACTCTTGGCTTAATAGCCAGAGGTTCACTCATCAATGCAAACAAAAGCGGGGATAAGGGACATCCCTGTCTTGTTCCGCAGTGGAGTGGAAAGTAAGGAGAGAAAAGTGAATTTGTCCTGACACAGGCCGTGGGCGAAGAGTACAGTAATTCAACCGAGTAGATGAATTTAGGACCTATTCTGAATTTACCAAGAATATAACATAGATAGTCCCACTCCAACAAGTGAAATGCCTTCTCAGCGTCAAGTGATAAGGTGATTTCCGGAAATGTAGTTGCGTGAGTGTGCAATATGTCAATGAACCTCCGCAAGTTAACAAATCCATGCCTACCCTTAATGAATCCTGGTTGGTCAGAGAGTATTAAGGATGGTAAACAGTGATCTAGTCGGAGAGATAATGTTTTAGGTAAAATTTTGAAATCTACATTCAAAAGAGATATGGAATGATAAGATGAACATTCAAGAGGGTCTTTATTGGGCTTTAATAGTAATGAGATGTTAGCTTGGCGAACTGTGGGGGGAAGACTTAAGACTGACATAAAGGATTTAATAAACATGTCTCGCAAAAGCGGGGATAAGGTGTCCTTGACAGTCTTAAAAAATTCAACTGGGAAGCTGTCTGGTCCTGGAGACTTCTGCCTTCATGGAACTGATTGCTAATTTATTTTCCTTGACAGTAATTTGCTGATCTAACTGGTCTTTCAGAGGTAGGTCCAAAGTTGGGATTGCCAGTTTATCAAAAAAAACTGTCAAAAAGTTCTGATGAGTGTAAGGATTCAGATTGGTATAGTCCAGAATAAAATATTTGAAAACTCTTGTTTATTTCTCGTGGATTTGTGATGACCTGTCCAGTTTGAGTCCTAATTTCAGGGATCAAATGATTGGATTCTGATTTACGAAGCTGGTGTGCTAACATTTTTAATGCCTTTTCCCCATGTTCATACCACCAACTTCTGGATTTAAAGATCATCCACTTAAACTGTTGGGTAGAAATTAAGTTAAACTCAATTTGCAAGCTCAGCCTTTGTTTATACAACTTCAGAGAGTGGCTTGTAGAATGCTGATTATCCAATTGTAGTATCTTGTCTGCTAATTCCCTTAGACGTTTCTGTTTTTTTTTTAATCGATGAGCAATATAATATAATATGATCCCGCAAAAATGCTTTTAAACTTTCCCAAATGACACTGTATGTCAAGTCAGAGGTAATATTTGTTTTAAGAAAAATATCAATTCGTTTGGAAATATGTTCTATGAATTTTTAATTAGATGGGAGGGAAGAGAGTCTCCACAACTACAGAGAAGGTTCATTTAGCAAATTGAGCTCCAAAGTCAATGGAGTATGATCAGATATTACTATATGGTTGTAGCTGCTTGACTTAACATTTGAAAGAAGTTTTTTTATTAACAAAAAAATAGTCAATGCATGGATATGTTTAATGTACTGTAGAGAAGAAGGAGTACTGTTTTGTGGAGGGGTGAAGAAATCTCCAAGCATCTACTGCGCCATAGGATTGTAAAAATGACTGCAAAGTCAGTGCAGATTTGGAGAGCGAGTGTACTTTGGTTGACAAATGGTCTAGCACTGGATTCAAAACAGTATTTATGTCTCCCCTGAGAATCAATTGATGAGTGTGTATCTTAGGTAGAGAGTGCAAAAAGTTATTTAAAAAATTACTATCGTCCTAAGTTGGAGCATATATATCTGCTAAAATAAGCGGATTGTTAAAACAGTGATCCTGTCACAACTATATAGCAACCATTGGGGTCAGCAATGGTATCTGAGACTATGAATGGGGTATTTTTATTGATGAGAATTGCTGTGCCTCTTGCTATAGCATTAAATTTAGAATGAATAACTTGGCCAACCCAGTTTTTTTTTATTCTTGGATGATCAATTTTTTTTAAGGTGGGTCTCCTGGAGGAATGCCACATGTACTTTGCGGTGGAGAAGATGAGAAGGTACCTTGTTTCGTTTAACTTAAAGTGATTTAATCCCTTCACATTCCAACTAATAAAGTTAACACGGTGGCCATCACTTACTGAAATTAAGTTATTGTCAATAGGTGTCGTCATCAATGTGCAATCAAGTCTAGAATTACCATCAACAAATCTGTCATACACATGAATAATAAATTATATTTGGTTAACTGTAGTCTGTCAAAAAGTACAAAATACACAAAAAGAAAATAGAAAAAAAACCAAAATGAAAAGTTGAACATAAACACAGCACTCCCTCCCACCCCCAAAAGAGTCCCAGTGTTGTCCCCAAATGACAGACACACACTCCCCAAAGCTTTTTTACTTCTGAGATTCTCATTCACCTCATTTTTGTCATGACGATGGGAAAAGAGGAAACTCAAATGCATGGTGTGGAAGGGAGAAAACAGATTTAATTAACAAGGAAACAGAATAAAACAGAAAACCTGGGGGAATAGGGAGTCAGAGTCCTGATGGTTGAAGAGTCCAGGTTATGGCAAGGAGTGAGTGACAATAATCCAGCGCTGCACGGCTGCAGACAAAGGGCCTATATAGTGGCCTAATGAAGAGGCGCTGCAGCCGTGGTGGGGGAAAGAGTCCTGATGAGGTAGAGGGAGGGGTCAGCGGCCCAACAGCAGCAGACCGTGACAATTTTATTTACAACCACAGTCCCACCTTGAAGGAGAATAACTACAATTCACCTCTAAACTATGATAAAATCAGAAGGTCATACATAATACGACGATACATCAGCTTAATGCAAAATCAAAAGTTAAAATGGACATAGGTCCATTTTTAAATTGAAATTAAAATACTAACATACATTAGCTAAACTAAAACAGAGTAAGCTTTACTCAGTGCTGCCCAGGGTGTGAAAACAAATGCATCTCTCTTGACATCTATTTGTTATTACAGGAAGTGTCTCACAGCATGCTCTAGTCTAGCTCAAGATACAAAAGTTAGATAACAAGTCATACCAATGATTTATAAAAAAACACAATATACAACAACACTTAAATGTATTAGGCAAGAAAAACCTAGGAATTCACAAGCTAGCATGTAGTGGGTTCCAGAATATAAAGATATGCCTTAACAAGCTGGGCCTTTTAGCTCCAATCTGTACAATATCTTAGTGTTACCCCCGTAATTGGAAATGGCGTAGTCCTTCGCGGCTTTAGTAGAGTCAAATACCTTTGTCTTAAATGAGATCTGAAGCTGGGCCAGGTATAAAAGACTGTAGCACACCCCCTTCTTTTTTCTGGGGAATCTCCTTTACCTCGTTGAAAGCCAACCAGCATCTAGCTAGGTCGGCGCTGTAGTCTGGAAAGATGAGGATTTGTTTGCCTATGAAGTCCAGTCCACCTTTCTTCCTGGGTAGGTGCTGTATCCAGTCCTTCTCCTGGTAGTAATGTATATGGACAACAAACGGCCATTGTCGTCCTCCCTCCAACGATGCTGGGGCCGTGGTGCGGTGGGCTCTGTCCAGGATGGGAGGCTTCTCCAGACCCCCAGGGCCACCGAATATCTCATGCAACAATCCAGCGATAAATTTTGTAGGGTCTCCCTGTTCCATTCCCTCAGGGACGCCAAGTACACGGATGTTGCATCATCTCCCCCAATTTTCCAAATCATCAGTTTTGTCAGTAACTTTTTGTATTGGCTACTTAGCTCAGCATAGCATGTCTCGATAGCTCCCAAGCGAGTGTCCAGATTATTCAGCCCTTCTTCATGGTTATGGAGTTGGTCATTGCATTTGTCAAGAACTGTTTTAATGGCCCATTTGCCCATTTGATTTCCTACTACAAATTGCCATTCTCTTCTTGAATCACTTCCTTAACAATGTCACTAAAGGCTTGCAATGTGCTAGCATCGATAGTAACATTGCTAGCTGCCTCCGGAGTGTTAGCCCACGGTCCTTTAGTTAGTTTTGGTGGCATTGTGCTCCAAGAAAATACGCAGATATTTGAAAAATAGGTCAACCTTCTTGAGTTGCAACTAAAAAATAACTTTTTTGAGCGGCATTTGGTGAATTATTAAGTATGTTGCTCAAAAAGTTGGGACCTCATGGTTCGCACATCTACTCCATAACACACCCCTTGAATTCGATTCCATCCTTTGACTTATTTGACTGTTGACTTGAACATCTCAGTTAAAGTCATACAAAATACCCCAGAGCATTAAGAAACAGGACATGGGTCACTAGCTCCAAAGTGAAGGTAATGTCGAAGTATTTTATGCTTCATCCAGATTGTGAATTGATAATTTTCTCTATATTTGGGAATCTCATCCACACACAAATGATGTTTTAAGTCACAAAAACTGTCGTTTTAAAAACACTTTCCAAAGTGAGGATTTTTAAAAACTCTGGTTGGTGTGTATCCCCGTGTTCAGGGAAAATGGAGGGATAATAAAACAATGGCATCAGACCCCATTTTACTTGTGTATTATTGATTTGTGTGCTGAAGGTACTCATTAAACATCAAATGTGAGCGTATAAATTAGTGTATGACCTGCAGTATATTGAAGTGAGTACAGATACCTTTGGGAGATGCACCAGACCGGCGTTATGGACAAATCCACATTATGCAAAGAATACACTTCCACAACCCCAACCAACATCTAAGGTAATTAAGTTTAGAACTTAATTTGATGTTGTTGCTCACTGTCATGACAGATTAAAGATTCTGCACCTGCTACCACCAGTTAGTGATGCATTTGGACCAGTTTGTAATAATTTTTGTGTTGTTGTGTGGACAGAGATATTTTGTAAAACAAAGCTATTTAGACAGAGGAAGAAAAAAATGTGTTTACAAATATATCTGCTTTAATGTGGCAATAGCATTCAAGTGTAATACTGCCACTAGATGATGGCTTCCAAAATCCCCGACTGTCAAGTAAAATTTTTTTCCAGGAGTCTTGGTCTCATAGTTTAACCTGGTCATATTTGTTTTATTTGGACCCTCTAACATGTATACTGATCTATTTTTTACATTCATTCGTTTATCCATCTTCTGAACCTGCTAGGGGTTCTACAGTCAAACTCCTCACTCTATCTCCTAGGGAGAGTCCAATGAGTCAGTGATGATGTTTACATGCACACTAATATTCAGTTTTTCCCAAATTCTAAAAAAGAAAATATTTCAGATAAGCTGTCAGTGAAATGAATATTCCTTTACGTGCAGTTAGTGCAAAAATGATTTTCAAAATATTGCTTTTTCAAAGTTGTGTTTTCAAAATGGTTCCACTGTGTGAACTCAACCCTTCTGGAAAAGGTCTTTTTTTATATCCATAAACCTGTTGATCTCTGTCATAATGTTTAACAGTAGCTGTGTTTATGACCAAATATGTGGGCTTTTCTTTGAAGCACCAATCTCTATTAGAATCTTTGTCTTTACTTCAGCTGAGTGCAACAGGTACTGTGAGTTGCAACTTGTGGTAAAACGTGAAATTTTCCAAACACTTTGTATACATGTACAAAGAATCCTCATAAACCTGCTATAATATCAGCCTATATCACATGTCTGAAGTAGAAAATACTATTGCCAAAAAGGTCAGTCGAGGTCAGCGTGGACACATTCAGAGATGGACACATGTTAAGTGTTGTGTTGAAAACTATACAATATAAAGAACACTTCAAAAACATACACATTTTTGAGTTACTGTAAGTTTGTAACTTCACTGTACTTTCATGACCAACTATAGCATCTGTGTCTGATATGTCCTATATTTTCTTAAGTCTGCAGTTTCCACAGTTTACAGTCCAACAGAAACAATGGTTGTCTGCGCATTTGTAGTGGTTTGTGATCTGTGTTGGTATGGGCAGGGCAAAAGAGTTTATATCACATCCTAACTGACTGATCTCTGTCTTTAAATCAGACTTAATGAATATGTTTGATGCTTGGCTAAATCCTTGTGCATTTAACATCCATGTGTTTATATACTTTAATTATTGTGACATTTTACATACTTTCCTCCTACTCAGACAGTCTCAGTCTGTCTCTGTGGTCCTGGAAATACACCTTTCTATATTAACCCTCCATCCCTGTACATTCACACACACACACGCACATAATCCCATTTCACGACATGGTCCCCTTCCCCCCACCTACAACTGACTGCACCTGTCACCTGGGGGCCTCTGCCTACATTCAGGATCAATTTACATAACCTCATTTAGCAGTTCACAAATCAGAGCCATTAAGAGCTACTAACAGGAACCGAGGGTTCTAATTTAGCTTGCCTTTCACAGTGGGAAAATTGTTCAGTTCAGGCCTACAAATAAAGATTCAGGTCTTGGCTTTGATTGTTGATTGTGATGGTAAATGTACAGATGATTAGAACAGATTCCCCCCCCCCCCCCGTATTGATTTCCTGCCAAAACGCAGCAGGCACTGGTCTTGCAGTGGGAAACCACTGAAGGATTTGAGCACGGAGGGAGTTAGTAGCAGACATTTAGACACACATATTAAGGAATTTAAGGTTAAAATGGTGCAGTAACTTGCAGAAATGCAATGACTTCTTGCAGAAAATGTTAAAGGAGGAAAAAGTTAAGCTTTTTAAAAATATATTTATCTTTCCTGTCATGTTTGTCAGTGCATGTAAAAGTGACATTGTAAAACTATAGTCTAAGAAAAAATTGAGAAATAATAAAGGCAGAGTATTTATTTACAGTGTGTTAACACTGCAATTTCTGACTCTACAATGCACACAAGAGACATACAGTCATTTCAAGGATTTGCTCAAGACTATAATGCTTTTATTTACATTTGTGTGGCAGCGTGACAGTAGCAAAACCAATTCAGAGAGCCTTGAATAGCTGTGAAGTCAAGAGCTGAAAAATTATTTTCAATCTGCATTCAATTTAGCGAAGATGGGGCTCATAGAATAAAGAGGCTGATTCACATTTCCACTTGTTCGCCACTAAACTTGGTGGTACGGCATTGTGAACGTGTGCTTTTAGGGGGCATTTTTGGGGGAAGCATGTTTAATTAATCAACAAATCAGTGCTCTTCTCGCCGGTTGTTCCAGACGCATATGTTTGCACTTCAGGCTGTAGGATAAGGAGGATGCTCGGCATGAGATGCATCCAGCCGCCTACAGATTTTGTCTACTGCCATTGCAAAAAAAAAAAAAAAGTGATTGCATAACATCAGTCGTCAGCAAGCAGATAAGAGGTGCAATAAACAATGGGCCCATAGAGCTGGCAAGGTTCTGAGGACATGCACTGTGGAAGACCTAGACACATGCATTGACTGTATATAAAAGCTTTAGGGGTCAAGTCACACAAAAAATGAAAATGTTTGTGAGGCGTGATTCAGTAAAGTGCCCCTGTCCAGCTTTCTGTCCAGCTCATTTTTACTCGTTTCACTTGAGGATAATTTATTATAAGTGTGCAGAGCAGGTCTGCGTGGGGGTTGGGATTTAGCAGAATGGTGCTTGAAAATGCTATAGCAACCAACAAGAGGTTGTGGGCCTTTGGTAAAAGCAACTCTGATTGTGTAAAAAAAAAAAAAAGAAGATAAGATAGCATACTGATTATGATGGTAAAAACATACCATTTTAACAGTTAAACAGCGCTCAGGTTGCTTTTCTTAGCAAATACGCAGTTTACAATGAGGGAGTTTGATTAGTTACTTTTTGATAAAAACACCAGACATTTTATTGTTTATGGTTTAGAATTCCTATTGTTTCTGTGTTCAGTACCTTCATATAAAAGGCTTAGACACTCAAATGAATACATCTAAATCCGTCAGATGTTAAAGTCCACTGAAAACTAACATTTCAGTTTGACATCACAAGTTGGACATAACAAGGGAGACTGGGTTGTAACATGGGGTTAGTCATATAACCCCAATTTGTAGCTATTTGAGATCAAATAGGAATAATGTAATCATTTCAGTGTTCACCCACTTCCTCCCTGATCCCACATGCCAAATCTTAAGCCTGTAAAAAGACATGGATTCTATATTTAAAAAAAAAAATTCAGACAAGAAAGAACATTTTCTTCTCTAGACTATAGTTTGTTTAATATTGATATGACTGCCAAACACAAATATACAAAATGACTTAAGTGAAACTGTTAAGTCTGTTTCTCCTATTTTGAAACCACTATGCTAATATAACAGCTAAATAATGTCTGACAGGGTGAAATGTTTAAAAAGCCATTCCTTTACATACAACTGAGAATACTTTACTCTCTTTAATAACTTTACACAATGCAAAGAAATATCAACACTGACACTGATTTTGTCAGACCTTTACACAGATACATTTGAGCACTGCCATTTACTTACAGTACTGTACATATATTATTGAAATCACAATATGACCAAGTTTTCTGGGGGTTAATATCTTACGGCATACTATAATAAATAAAGTACTCTGGACTACAGTCATGTTCTCTGGTCAAAAAGAAATACATTTTTTTTACATTGACTTCATAAAAAAAAAATGTTGTCCTCCAGTTAGGTTTAATGGTTGTTTTATATCATATCCAGTCCATAGTTATTTTTGCGTTCTTCTGTGAACAGAGGTATTTTGTAAAATGAAGGTTATATTGAGAAATTAAAACAGTGGAGTGGGAAAATGCTTGTTTGCAGTATATCTGTAGTAGTGTGGACACAGCATAAGAGTTTGTACAACATCCTAAGTGATTGAACTATATTTGTTAAGTTACTTTTAATTACTTTATCCTACAAACTTTGAACCAGTTTCAATAATCCTCTAAGCTATCCTCATTAATACCACTGACACAATTTCAAGGTTTAATTGCTAATATTATTTATTTTAATTGCCCTTGTTCCAAGATGTTTTTTTTTAACTTTATATTATAACCAGCTCTTAAGTTTTCATTTAGCACTTTACAACTGTGGTGAGTTTTGTAAATGTATTGTGACTCATGTTCTTTTTATTTTACTTTATTTGGGTGCTTTGGCATAATTTCAAATGAAGGTTTCACAAAATGTGTTTTCCAGAGGTTTTCATAAACAAATGCTTGATATGTAGGGTAAGTTGTAATAAAAAGAACACCATGTCTTTCACATCAATCCAAAAGGTTCAGGAAAATCTTACAGAAGTTTGTATCTGTGTCATTTACAATAGACAACTGTGTGTACTTGTAAAAGTTTGAGAGCTGGATATACACCATGCAAGAAATGAGTGGTACACCCACTCCCAGTCACCCCTGCAGCCTTTACAGTCAGTACTTCATATTACACAGACTCTGGTATTGCCATTTTTAACCCTAACAACAGTTTAGCAGATTTGCAGTGGAGGGCAGCAAGGCATAAACCCATTTTTCGCCAAAGATTAACTGTTTAAACGAGAAAAAGGGTCTCAGACTTGGAGCTCAGCCAGTGTCTTGTCCATCACTCCTTAAAAAAGGACAAGGGAGGAGACCACTGTTGTTGCTCTGTAGCCCGGACGAATTACTTTTAATGAACATGTAATTAATGGAAATAGACTGAACGGTTTCAAAGCAAACAACGATTCTAATTGATTTGCATTTCCATTTTTTTTGCCTCTCCAATTCCCTTTGTCCGCCGTTTCTATTGATTAGGCCGCTATGTGTATCGCTCCGCATGTGTTTTCCTTCATTAAGAGATAACGGGTTCCTGATTACTCCCATCCCCGGGTTTAATGTTGCTTAATGTCTACTTTGTTCCCGTGTCATGTCGGAGGGCAGGGGAGAATAATGAGAGAGTGGGTGGGCCACTGATTGGCCTCCAGTCAGGCAATAGTAGTTTAGGATAGCTGGCTACAAAGGGATCAGTGGTAGAGGTTAGAAAAGCAAGACCTTTTTTTCTCGGAGGTGGCAGTGGTGGTGGAGGGGGCTTGACTGACGCAGCATGAGGCCTATGTGAGTCCGATTCACTCTCACTTACACGGCTGTTTTCTGTTAAACTGCCATTTTACTATCAACACCTGACAAGCCTTTTATCGAACTGCCCGTCACTTTGACATGTAGCTTAGCCCTGGAGGCTACATGATAGCTACACAAATGTCCCTCCACAACCGTAGGCCTATATTTTGTGGGATTAGGGGACTCTAAACCCTCTCTGTCAGTTTCTCTTCATTTTAGGCTGCAAATTGACCAAGTAAGAAATCACATAGGCTATATCCTACTGTGCAATTCATCCACCGGAACGGCATACAGTGACAATTGGCCTAAAAAGAGAACTACCGCGTTGCGAGCAGAATTGCATGTTAGCTAATTGTTAATTTAAGCGGCTCGCAGTGGCTAATTATGTCGGCACAGCCAAGCCATTTGCATGATGGACCAGCCACCTGCCTGAAGCCGCTGCCAGGGCAAACTATATAATTACCGAACAGCAGTGGGGCAATTTTTGACTGTCGCCCCTTTTGTGTCACATGAATTCCTCATAATGACATATTTCATTAGGAGGCCAAATATCACCCCCCTCCGCTCTGTCCTCCTCCCGTTTCCCCCTTGAACAAAACAGTACAAGTCTCAACAGGTCCTAATACACAGGACCTATTTACATCCACCTCCAGCCCTGTTTTTATCACCCTGTAGTTATGTGGGTCTTTACTGTGAGTAAAGTGAACGCGGCCCCGTGCCTTTTCTCGGCTCGGCTCGTATATAACCTCGGGTTAAAATGGACGCCGGGCTTTTCTTAAAGTGATTGCAGCCTGAACTCATTAAGCTGTCAAATGTCTAGGCTTTGGGATCTTGATTGCTTATTGTGTGGCAACATTCAAGGAATTCTTTTTTTCCCTCAGTCCCTCTATTCACTCACATGTTTGCTGCCGGGTGGTGGCTGACTGGATTCAGGACTGTTTCCTCAAGTTTTCCCTCTGAGAACATGCAGTGAAGAAGTTTTCGTATTAGTTATTTATTCGCTTTTGGTAAAACTCTACCATTTGTAGGGGAGACTGGGCACATTGGTGACAAGTCTAGCTTTAGCTACCGGGTTAATATTCGGAATCAATTGAACTTTATTTAAATAAAATTAAATATTTACTTAACTTTATGTTTTCAGCCTGGTTTCTAGTCTGTCTGTTGTTAACTCAGATGTTGCACAGTCTGATGACATAAAATGACCAAAAAGGTTTTCATGTTAACAATTTTCAAATCAGTCAAAATGGACTTACCATAAATGTCAATTCAATACTTTTTCAAGTTTAGATTTTGGCCCTAAGGTGAAAGCAACAAAAAAGATGTAACATGACAAAAACAATGTGAGAAGAAGAAAACTAAATATAAGATATAGAAAATATTTGTTGTTTAAAACTATTTGGAAAACTTGTAATAAGCTGAAAATAACAAAAAGATACTTGTTACATGTTATTTGTAGCTTGGGGCTGTTTTTTTGTTTGTTTGTTTTGGTGGTTAGAACATGAGAAACAGTTTTCAAACAGAAAAACATTTCTCAACTCTAGAGGTCACTCTACTGAATTAGAGAAAAAGTTCAATTAAGTAAAACAATTAAACATAGTAACATTTTCTGAAATTTAAACAAAATAAGCCCTAAAGCTCAAATGAGTTTTATAACAATAGTGGTGTTTAGTACTTAAACACCACTTCAGTGTTACTACATTAATACAAGAGGTAACCAAATGACATAAGTTTATTGGGGTATAACACATCTGTCAGAAGAGTTACAGACATCTGCTTGCTTAAAAATAAAAACACGCTCTTGATTTTAATAATTGTAAAGAATACATACATGCGCTGATATGCACAGCAATTTCCGATAACAAACTATCATAAATCAAGTGTTGTGGGGTTACAGAGATGCACCACACTTACAAATCAGATGCTATAGAAATAAAGAAACATAGACCAAGGGCATTATCTTTA
>JAPQRQ010000016.1:3114746-3133240 GCA_037367365.1 Apogon talboti
TATATATAATTTTTTTTCAGTGAAAATGAAATGCAAGGATTGTGATCCCAACTTAATTGCAGTCATTTATTTATCTAACTGTTACAACCAATCCTGGTAGCTCGGTAACTTGTAACAAAGGAACACCATGTTCTCATCTTTTATGGTACAGTGGCTTAAAACTGTAGTATGTTGTTGAATGCTCTATAAGGTTATATTATGCACAAACTACGGCACCGATTTTCATGAAACAAGTGGAAGTGTAGGCCATGGACCAAGGATGAACCTGTTTTTGGAGCAGATTTGGAAAAAGGAAAGAGGCTGGATTTGTTTTTGTATTTTTTCCAAAATTTGGAAGTACTATGCTGTTTGAATTACAGGACTGTGGGACCTTGACAGAGGTACTGCACACTGCTCTCAGACAGTCTTTCTTTTTTAGATATTGCACACACAACTAAATTTGAAGTCACCCTTTTGCCATTTGAAAGGGATTGCCTTGGACTATTCAAACATTCATTAAGTGGAGAAGTTACTGGTGGAGGCCTATAGAGCAGAGCAGCGGGGACCCCGGTCAGTCTGGAGGGTCTGGTGTTAACGGGGTTAGTGATGGCTCGTTGGTTTCTAAAGGACTCCCGCTGGTACTGTACACATACATGGCAACTCTGCTTTATTGTCTGGTCCTATTTAATTGGCACATTTAATGGCAGTACGTATGCTAAGAATCTCCATCATTTTGACAATCTTACACTTACATATTGTCTTATTCATGTTAAACTAAACCCACAAATTCATTGTGTCTGGGCCTAATTAATTTGTAAGTAACAGTAAAGACAGAAATTACCACATGTTTAAGAAATTGCATAAATATTACATGTATTTTTTGGATAAAAAATAATGGTTTTACCCCTGATATTGGCTTTACTCACTTGAATTGGAATGAAACTGACTGAATTTTTGTTTGATTTCAGTCGCTCATATAAATCAAATCAAATCAAATCAAATCAAATCAAATTTTATTTATATAGCACCAAATCATAACAGAAGTTATATCTTGGCACTTTACATATAGAGCTGGTCTAAACCAGACTCTCTAGCCAATTTACAGAAATCCAACAGAATCCTCCAGGAGCAAACAGTGGCGAGGAAAAACTTCCTTTCAACAGGCAGAAACCTGGAGCAGACCCCGGCTCCTGGTGGATGGTCGTCTGTCTTGACCAGTTGGGGTTAAAGAAAGAGGGTAAAGCAAGAGAAAGAGATACAGAGTAGATGTAGAAAGTCACAATAACCTTTACAAAAAAAAAGAAAAGTTTATTTTTAGGGGTGAAAGTGAAAGCAAAATTTCAAACTTTTGTGAACTTTTGTCTGTTTAACACTTCACTTACCTGCGATCTGCTTATAAAAGTCTGCAAACATTTGTGACAGGCTTGTACTTTTTTCATTCCTATATATCTGTCAGCATGATTATGCAAAAACTATATGCATAGATTTTTTTGGGTGTTTTTTTGGGAGCAGGGTAGGGCATGAACTAAAACAGCTTATTATATTAGAGTAATTACATAAAAAAGTATAGATCTTTGTCTTTTTTTGTCACTTTTTATGTGCTTTTGATTGAATTCCAGGGCCTTGGCAAATGTGCCTGCAGTTATATTTTAAATTGTGTTGAGTTTTTTGTTTCACTAACCTCAAAACAGACACTAGAGTTCATCCAAAGCCTAAGCATTTCATTGCTGTTACCAGACCTGAATATGAAACCTTATAAACCACTTTTTACATTAATGTGAGATTCACAGTAGCTTTGAGAGCACAGATACAACAAGAAGCCACACACTTGTATTACAGCCAGGAAAGCACTTCATTAGTTTAGAGGAAGTGAGCTTATCAACAACTCTGATTGAAATGGTCCATATATATACAGTACACAGTATGACTGCCAACGCTGCCTCATCGCCTAAATTGGATATAGAACTTTAGCACACCATGTTAATGTATGCTTTTTGATGCAGACTATTGCAAATACTAGTATTTCAGTTTTAGAAATTTCTTTGTTGTCTCACCTTTTATCTCATTTGTATCCCTTGATTTACATTTTGACACAGTTTTTTTTTTTTGTCTTTTTGTGATCCACCTAAAGCTGCAGTGTTTGATAGTCGTGCAGCTTCACTGGTACAAAAATCCACAGTAACGCCTCAGGATATTATAATTCATAGGGTTCCAGAGGAAACAAGAATTCTCTGGACTCTGCGCACAGTACCCTGTGATCGGAGGTTTTGGTTTTGCCACTCATAGGTGTTTTCAGACATTTAAAGGGGTTAAATACATGATTGACAGCTGTAATTACAGATCCCTGTTAAGACTCCCTCAGACATGTTTCTACTGCTTTATGGTTCAACACAGAAGCTTGGAAATGAGGCTTCAACTATCTGCAGAGGCATGAAACGGTGTCTGGTTAAGTGTTTGATTTGGACAGAGAGTATTTTCCCCTTGGTTTAGACTTCTGCAGCTTTAAACATGATAGTAGTATCTGAATTTGTATAAATTTTTTCTCCATCTTAGATGAAACACTGGAGAATATTTGTTATTTTACTGTTGGATTACTTCAGCAATTTTGCATTAATTCATCTTTGAAGACTTTTATTAAGTGTCTTAAAAGCGCTTTCACTTCTATGCAGATGATATCCTGTTTAAAATTCATTTTAAGTAAGGAAATCACACATTATTCTTTATTGCTTTCAAAGTCCAGGATGTGAACAGAACAATGATAGGATTCTCATTGTCAAGAGAGGGTTAAAAAGCACATTTGTCCAAACATATATTCTTCCATTATGCTTAAGTATACTTAAGCATAAAACCTTTGGATGTACAAAGACAAAAGTTTGACCTCTTCAGATGATTTTAGTTCTAAGAAAATGTATATTTGCTAAATATAGTCTGGGAATGGATTTTTTTAATAAACTTGATATTATTAGTAAACAAACACCAATAATTTACCTCCATTTGAATATTTTTCACTTTTTTTTCAAAATAGAACAGACATTTTTCAGAGTAGCTTTTATATAATCATTCACTTGAATTAGTTTGTCTGTGTCCTTTGTTTGGAACATTGATATTTATGGAATTTTCTGAAGGCAGCTGTGACAGTGTGATATAAAGTAATACTTTGGATATTTTAAGTTTTTCCTCTTGAGCCTGGATATAGGAGTGATAGAGGTGAGGGGAGTGTGTCTCCCCTTCAATATATAGAACATGTGCATTTTTCTTCCTCAGTAAAAACATGAAATAAGCAGAGGGGTTTTTATTTCGTGTCACAAGGCGTCATTCTTCGCCTTAATATGTTCGATGATTGATATTTCAATATTTTACCCATGGCCAAAATAAACTGTAAGTCGTCAGTCGTTTGAACATGATCAGAAATCTTGCTGAAAGACATGTAAGCTGGTACAGTCCAGGGTCCCTAGCATATTTTAAAAGTCATTTACATGCATGTTAAAAGAAGTTACTTCATAAAACAAAAGACACAGAAGTCAGTGTGTGTGAAGATACCTTAGATAAGTTCATCTACAAAAAATATAAATACCTTTTATATTCCATTAGATTAAATTAACACCTTGTGCTTGAAGACATTTGCACCATAAACTGATTCAGATAACCAACTTAGACTCAAAAGAAACCCAAAAATCGTTGTCAATCGTTGTCCACTGCAAAGGAGTTTCCATTAAAAAAATGTATGTGAAAAAACTGTCGCATCATGCTATTTCTAATCAAGGCAATTATATAATGCAAAAAAGCCAAACCCTTTACTTTCCCCGGTCTCAGGAGGACAAATTCAGGAACTAAAGTGTTTAACACTCAAAATCTCCTGGCGGAGGAAGCCCAGACCTTAACTTAATGTGAAGCCCCCGCCCCCAATCCTCTTCTACCCTAGACCCACAAGCCTGCACGGGAAGTTTGGGAAGGTCTCTGGAACAGCCGCGATCACGATCACGAAAAACGGCCTTTGCGCAACAGCATGAAATCCCACTGTCCAGCATCATTTAAGAGTCCTGTCTGTGTCAAATTGATCATTTACATGTGCCGTTTTGTTTTTGGGCTGAGCTTGCGAATCCATTCTTCAGCTTTGAAGTGAGAAATTTTGAGATTTGCGCCGCATTTTGGCACCAGTGTCATTAAAATGAAGATAAATTGCAGCCAGTCCCAAAGACGTTTTCTTCAAAAGAAACAAAGCCAAATGAACGCCAAAGATATATAAAATACGCTTTGTTCGTCAGACGGAAAGAGAGAGGGAGAGAGGGAGAAAAGACTCCACTCAGCCGCCTCTGAATGCTGCATTTCATGCCTACAACAATTATGCTGAAAGGTCAAGTATTACAGCATCTTGTGCTCCGCTTTGCATGCAAAGCATTTCAGCTCGCAAATGACCCTCGTTTTCGCTCTTTGCACAATGGCTTGAACAACCAGATAAACGTAGGACAATTAAAGATTTTTTTTTGCCGCTGGCTGACAATAACATTTACCAAAAGGAATGATTGCAGTTACTGTGTAATTGTCCTGTTTGTAATGCACACATGAATGTGTTAAGCAGCAATGAAATGTTTAGGAACTTGGGGAAAAAGAACTAAAATGGCAGCATCCTGAAAGATAAAAATGCATTCGTTGCTTTTTAAAAGTCTTTTATTGTCTGAACTACAAGTCTGCTAAAATGGTAGTGCAATCTGTTTTTCCTCGTAGTTTGATGATTATAATTCATTCTTTGAGGTGTGTCTGACTTGGATTGTGTAAAATACTGCGTGTCTGTGTTCTCTTCAGCACCGTGGACAGCACCATCCCGCCTCATGCACACTGACAACACACACATTAGTTTAACATGGAAAGAGTCTCATCTTGTGTACTTCATCTGATTCATTTGATGTTAAGTTTTCAAATTTAGGATAAAAACAAACAAAACAGTTTGAATTCTATTGGCATCTATAGATGTGATATCCTCACATTCATTACACATAACACGGCAATTACACAAACTTCAAGGTAATCCATAAAATCAGGCATATGTTTTAATTTCATTTCTTATTTTTTGTCTTAATGCGGGCGATTTTAGGAATCGTTTAACCTGGTAATCGTCAGACTTAATGGATGTTGTATCTCTTGTTAAATTTTCTCTCTCTGTAGTTTAGAACCAGCTTATAGCCAAGGCTATGACATGCAAATTCACTTCAGTCCACTTTAAAAATTCAATAGCCTTTTATTTTGATATAAAAATAAAATGGATTTTAAGCTTAAAAACGCCAATCAGTTTACCTTTGGAGGTGCATTTCAAATAGCATTTTATTCTTTAAATCACATGATTTAATTTGCTCACACAGCTGAACGCACCTACAAACACCTGAGTAAACTAGTGCTGGTTTAGTGAAATTTATTATATTGCATTTTATATCCTGGAAATTGGCTTCCCAACCACAGTCCACAGATGCGTCTAATCAAAGTCAAAATTGTTGGATGATGTTAATAAAAATACCCAAGAGCAAATAATAACAGGCGAATAAAACTCAGCAGCTTTAGTCCTAACTCAAACATGATTACCTTCAGATTAGGGACTAATTGCTTGGGGTTCACGGAGACTAGTTCATCATAAAGCCAGGAGGACTTGGGGAGTTTTCCACAAAAGAGAGCGATGAGAGCGCGCACGCTTCCAACAAGTCATTCTCAACAGCTACAAGCTCTGCACAAAGACCACACACCGCGCCAAAGACATGTTAATGTAATCCCCAAGTTCTCACTTCTTCCTCGAACAAAACCAGCTCTGCAAAATACCTAATAGAAGATAGTTTTTCTGATGCTGCTACGATTTGAACCCAAAATTGTCAAAGAGAGAGAGAAACAGAGAGAAACAGAGAAAGAGAGAGAGAGAGCGCGCAAGAGAGAGAGAGAGAGAGAGAGAGGAGCTTTGGGGCATGGCTGGTGGCCTAACGGAGAGCTCAAAGAAAACACACAAAAGTTTAGTTTGCTATTTAAGAATGAATAACAGAATCCTTATTTGCCTAAAGTTTGATGGAGAGAAAAGTTTTTCCAAAATATCGCATGTGAGACGTGAGCACGGCCTACATTAAATTGAGTTTTAACTTGATTTTAATTTGTTTTGCAGAGGTTTTAATGTTCACTGCACACTCTGCGTTTATAGAAGCATGTGAGCAGTGCCCCCCCCCCAAAGAAAAAAGAAAAGAAAAACAATAGGATAAACCATGCCAACCCATGTAAAAACGATCTATTAACTGTGACAAATGTGAATTTTTGCCTTAAGTTTTTTTATGCCATTTCCGCTTCACCTTATATTGTTTTGAATAAGTAAACAGACCTTTTCCCACATATAGTCTCAGCCTTGCTTTACATATTGAAATGTTATGAAAACAAGACCAAATTAAAACATTAATACATTGTTTTCCTCAAAAACAAGTAGAATGTACACTAGATTTTCACACTTAAGTTAACCGTAAGTATTTTAGTATAATAGTTAGACCACTAATGACGTTTTTTTATGCTAATTTATTTGTAGATCCACATAAAGTATCCCGCGACCCACCTGTGGGTCTGTGGGAGTGGATTGCCATTGGAACTAAAAAGGTGCTGCTCAAAGTCAGCGCCACAACACTAAACCTCTAAGGGATTGCGCAAAAGCAGATTTTTACGTATGTATGTAAATTATTCATTTTTATTTATTTGTATTTGTGTAGGACTATTTGTATGAGCTGCATTTAATACAATGATCCACATGCTCTCAGTTTTAGCTCACTCCGTCCCGCTGAATGGGCCTGAATACTGTAAATGCCAAGAAACAGTCACTATAACTTCTATTAAATCGATAATCCCATGATAAAAAGGAGTCAGGTGCAAACTCGACCGGCGGGATTTAAGCAGCTGCGTGCGTAATAATCGACAAAACCACATCACACTCCACACCTGCTTTGTTCTTCAGCCCAAAAATCAACGTGACTGCGTGGGACTATTCTTGGAGCAAAAAAAACAAAAACAAAAAAAAACAAAAACAAAACAAAAAAATAAATAAATAAATAAGAACGTGAAGTCATGTTTACATTACGATATCTGAAACAACTGACTGTAAAGGCCTAATATAATAAATAATTTAAGCAATTTATTGTGCCGAAGAATTACGACCAGAGTCAAAGGTCTACAAAACAGGACAAAAATATAACAAAACTAAATATAACTAACCAATTTAGATGGCGACCGGAGTGTCTGTTAAGCAACGAGGTGCGATAAACTGAAAAGTGAATGTGTAGTAAATTTACACATACCTATGTGTAGCGTTCTTTTTTTTACACATTTTACATCAATAAGATCGTGCTGGAATTAATGTTTCGTGAGTGTTTTTAACACAATGTGTGCAGCCAAAGATACAGCAGATAATGTGGTATGATATTTCATGAGTTATGTGGTAAATCTGACGAAAGCAAACGTTTGGCAAAAATGTTACCCACTGATATGTTAATAATAATAATAATAATATTCGGGTCAGTGTTGACATATTTAGAGTGTGATCTTAAAAATAAAAAACAGGAAACTGAAAATCTCCCTTCACCTCCGTCGCTTAGCAACCACATTGTTTACTGTGAAGACCTATAGACCTGTTACAGTGCAGGAGAACATGGAGAATATTACCCTAATGGCTATTATGGTTGGCAGATCATTGAATGCACCTGCGCGTAAAAATATTAGGTGTTTGTGCCTTCAACGCGGCTCTTTTTACAAAACATTTACATCCTTTACGAATGAAACATCTTATTGAGAAATGTTTAGCATCGACGCTTGACACAAAACCTGCCAATTCCTTTCAATTCCACCTGATTGATCATTGATCAAGCTGATGGGCTGATAGCCTCGCGCAGTGGCGACACTGAGCCATGGTGGTGTTTGACCAGAGATTTTTCATCGATAAACGTGCCCTTTGAGCAGCAGCAGCGTCTGTGTTTGATGTTGTGGAGCCGAGAGAGCCCCAGCCTTTTTCTGACTCACACCGGGCTCCAAACACAAACAGAAAGAAAAGAAAAAGAAAGAAAACGCACATAAAGGCTCAGTTTACTCTGCAGGGCAACCTGGACGATAAGGCTTTGCAATGTGTGAACAAAATAGAAAAAATAGGCCGCAGTTTTAATTGTTAGTGTTGACACAGTAAATCCTGGCAAGCCTTAAACTATTTGACGAGGATTATGGTCCTTGACGTCATTAATAATAATAATAATAATAATAATAATAAAATAATAATAATAATAACTGGGTTTTTTTTCAAAGACTTCCGCATTTTAACACTGAATATAATGATATTTTTCACAAAAAAATATTTTACTGACTGGTTTCCATAATTTATTAATAGGACTGTTTTTGTCAAAGTCAAATATCTATATAAGTTACAAAGAAATAAAAGGTACAAATACCAATGAAACGACAACAAACCGGCAATAGAGCGTCAAAAACTTTGTACAACAGATAGCTAAAATCCAACCATTTACAGAATTATACAAGCTAGATCTACGGCTTATACATTAAATTCTATTATAAATCAGATCAGAGTCATGTTTGTTTGTTCGTTTGTTTGTTTGTTTGTTTGTTTGCGTGGAGGGTAAAATTCACAGCACCCAAACGCAGCAGCGGCAGCATCAGTCCTGGAGTCTGTTATTCTCCAGACTATAACCCGGATAGAGATGCGGCCTATATTTATGACTGGTGAAGTCTTCTTTTGTCTCAATATAATTTACATAAATAAATCCCCAAGACTTTCATGTCCGCTGTCTCAGGTCGAAAGTTTTTTTTTCTCCTTCCTTCCTTCATTCCGTTTTAGATCCACAAGGTGAAAACTCAAGCTATTGGACCGATTTCATAAGTGTTCAAATGCGCATTTACAGTTTAAGTTGCCAAGCTCTTTTTTTTTTTTTAAGAAAAAAAACTGTCTTTTTTAAATATAAGCGGTTCAGGTCACAGCCGGTGCTCTTGTCACCACGTCCTGCCGTATAACAGGGCTGAACACTGCAGGGCCGAGCCGTACTCCGCGCCGGGGGAGTTCAGGTGGGAGAGGCCGGCCACTTGGCTCTGCAGCGACGGCGGACTGGAGGAGTGCGGCGCCAGGTCTGGAGAGTGCCCCGTGCTTCCAACTTGCTGCTGGCTCTGATGTTGCCCGAGACCGGACGCGTTGTTGGTGGACATGATCATGACGTTGGCCCCTTGCTGGTGGTGCGTCTGCGTCGTGGACGTAGGCGTGATGTGGCCGTTGCCTTGGCACGGCTTCCCGTCTTTAACCAGCACCGGCACGGCCACCCTCCGCGGGGACTGCTGCTGCTGTTGTTGCTGTTGCTGCTGGCAAGAGCCGCCGTCCTGCTGCATCTGCTGCTGGGACACTTTGTCTTTCGCCTGTCTCTTCATCTTATACCGGTGATTCTGGAACCAGATCTTCACCTGCGTCGGGGTGAGGTGGATCATACTCGCCAGGTGCTCCCTCTCCGGCGCAGAAAGGTACTTCTGCTGCTTGAAGCGCCGCTCCAGCTCGTAGACCTGAGCCTGGGAGAACAGAACTCGCCTCTTTCTCCTCGGGGTGCTGGATAGGGAGCCCATGCCTTTGCCCACGTCTGCCAGGGAACTGAGACTGCCCATGCTGCCCATGTTCATGCCCGACGACGAGCCCATAAAGCGAGAAACTAAAAAAAAGAAATAAAAATCAGAAAACAAAACAAAAGGAGAAAAAACAATCCTACCTTTATTTTGAAATCTTTGAGAAAATTATAGTAAAGATAGGATTTACACATGGTTTAGGATTTAATTAATAGTCATGGAGTTTATTTTATTCAACTCAATACTTTGAAAAGAAGAGAAATATCTTAACTTGTGGCGGAAAATCCCCTACATGTCTCCATTTACATGGGCAAACTGTCACATTTTATTAACTAAATATACCTAGAAACAGCACCAGGTTGGAAGAATGTTATTGCAGAGTCAGTGTATGTTTTCCAAATTTATTTTTGCTTTAGCGCACCAAGATTAGAGGCCAGTTACATACTAGTGAGTCTGTGTCCAGATGTAAATGACATTCCCTGGGATTTTGTGTGAGCTTTGCCATAGTAAAAATAAATTCCAGACAGATTAAAATAATCCCCTATCGAATCTACAGGTGTACGGAGGGCGCGCACCTTGGCCCTCACATACAGCAAAGTGCAGCAAAAACTGCGGCACCAGCGCGTAAAAGCCGGGAGCGGAGTTAAGGTCGTGCACTTTTACCATAAAATAGAATCAGAGAAGAATCACAAAAATCAGAGAAGAAATGGAACAGGTGCAGACTCATACTCACTGGTGGAGAAGCGCGGGTCGGGGTTGGCTCCGTACCAGCCGGTGGCCGTGGCGCTGCTCCTCATGCCGTCCTGGTAAGACGGGAGGTCGCCCATGTTGCCCAGGTTGCCGTTACAGTAGCCCCCCATGGCCGTGTGCGACAGCTGAGAAACACCTGCCGCGGTCATGTGGTAAGCCGCAGACACAGTCCCATTGTGGCCCATGTGGTGCTGCTGCATCGCCGCCTGAGAGACCTGCGGCTGCCGGTAAGAAGTGAGAGGTGCCCCCAAGTTGTTATTCTCCATACTTACTTTCTTATAGCTCTCCTCAAGGGGACTCAAGATATCGGAAACAGAAAAAGGAGTCGTATGCTTAGGGCTCATCGACATTGTTCTGGGGCTGCTGGAGAGGGAGAAATTAGAAGGCAAGGCAATCTCTCCTTCTCTTTTTTTTTTTCTTTCTGGCCAAAGCCCCTCTGGTTCCTGTTGTCTCAACGTCGATCCTGGTAGATGAACACGTAAGGAGAGCGCCTCAAGTCCGCCTTAATTGGATTGAGTGGGAGCTCGGTACTGGCTTGGGTTTGTTTTAGCTGGGTGCCAGGTTGAAGGCTACCATCAGAGGCGGGGCGTCGGCGACAATACAAAAACAGCTCTAGCCTCCTTTTCGCTGGAGCGTAATTTCACTTACAAGACATGTGCGCTCTCCTCCCACTAACAATAACATAAGCAGCTGTACATGATCATAAATGTTGATCCAGGGCAGACATGCTCCGACAGGCTGCTCGTGCCCCCGCCGCCGCCGCCTCGGCTCCCATGCTGCTGCAGCTGCATTTGGAGTTTGTGGGACTTGTTGCTGCCGCTGATAAACACGCGGCTGCTGCACCTTGGGATGGCAGTGACCACAATACACTTTATTAACTGTAGTGATGTTTACGAGGGCCTCTTGATGAAAGGAGGGCCTATATGGACTTGAGAGTTGGAGAACCACTCCTCGAGTTGAACTCCTGACTTTTAATGGCCATGAGAGGCCTCCAGTGATTGCAGGATTGTTTGTGTTATGACTTATCGTACTCAGACATGCAAAAGTGCACTTGCGGGGAGGGGAAATTGACTGATACTGATAAGTAAATAAATACACATCCGCGTGTTAAGTGGCTGCGTAAATGATTAACCCCCAGGTTTTTTTCTCCTTTTGATATCATTGGTTGCAAGCAGCGTTACTTAAATTCAGATACTCGTCGAAAAAGAAAGAGAAGAGGAAAAAAAGCCGGTTAAAAAATAGTCTGGAGTAGAAGAGTCTTTCGTGATGTGAAGTTAACGGCGTTCAAGTGCATACTCTCCCGCAGCAGCAGAACAACGCAGGTAGCCTCAGCAGAAGCGTCTTACTGCCTTCAGGCTCAAGTAACCAGAGGGGGTGAACTCAAGCACAGCTCACTTGTAGACATTCTGGACAGAAACACAGCAAAAAGATGTATTTATTTATTATCATATAGACTAGTATCTTTAATTTTGAAGTCGCTTCACACCCCCAAAACATGGATTAATTTAACGCATTTTTTAAAAAAGTAAGTAAATTATTATTATTATTATTATTATTATTATTATTATTATTATTAGTTCCTTCTTCGTCTTCCTATTTTTTATATTATTATTATTATTATTATTATTATTATTATTATTATTATTATTATTATACCACAAACTATTTAATCTGTGTTTATTCCAACTTTATTACCCCTTGCATTTTTTAATAAATAAATTTGACAACATAGTATAACACACAATGTTCATCTCCTGATTTTCAGTTTGTCATCATAAATGCATTGTAACCTTTGCAAATAAGCAGTTAAAACAGTAAACTGAACACAGTAACTTCTAATTTACTCAGTCCATGCAGGCTCAGGATTGAAAGGATTAGGCTATTGAAACGTAAAAAACGATAAGAGAGCAAAAATATTAAAAATTCTCTATAAAAATCATTACATTTCAATGTTGTAAAAGGCAGCATCCGCCTGTCAGCAGATTCTGATGTGACACCAGTGTGCGTCTGCAGGGTCACATGTGTTTCTACAGGAGGTTAACGAAACACAGCGTCTTCTGGTGGCAGACAGACTCATGTCTAACACTGGTATGCTGTGTACATGGATGCAGGTTCATTGAGGGGCTAGTGTGTGTGTGTGTGTGTGTGCGCGGGCGCGTGTGTGTGTGGGGGTCATCACATTAAATTGGGCTGTGGGGTTCTTCCCCCCAGGGAATTTTGAGCGTTAAACACTTTATTTCCTGCATTCTAGTTTTACGCAACAATTTGAACCTTTTACTGTATTAGTTCAAGGTGAAAAACCAGGAAAAACAATAGGAAAAACAATTCACGTATCATGTGTCAAAATACCACACAATATAGCAGGCTCTAGGGCTTTAATACTTATTTCCCATTATTATTTTGTCATATACCCACACTCCTCTGTCCTCTTTTCGCGGATGTAACCTCTTTAAATGCAAGTAAGCCTAACATTTAAAATGTATCCACTTATGGACTTGTGTGTGTTTCTGCAGGATTTATTTTGATGTTGAAAACTTTCTGATATCCATATCACACGTACATGCGCATTAGGGTTATTCCAGGAATATGGAAGGTTTACAACACATTTTGGCTAAAAAAAATTAAAATAGACTATCGATCAAATACAATCAAAACCATTCGATTGTAACCCGTGCACTCTGATTTTCATCCAGCAAATCTCCAAATCTACGCCCGTGACTGTCGAAATGTCGTTCCTTGTGTCATCTCCATTAAATACTCTTAAATCATCTCCTTACGCACACAGCAAACTGCATCCAGTCGTTGTGGCATGTGTTTATAGCCCGGGTACACTGCAGTGACATGCAGATGACATGTCCCGGGGATCGGCATAAGCCCCATCAGCTGCACCGCCTATATGACAGGGCTCCTAGCTGCGTATTTCACGGCTCCCCGCGGGATAATCTGTGGATTATTTGCAGAGCTGCGTGAACGCTCGCTGTTTCCGTCTACAATACACATCACAACAATCCACATCTTCCTGCCGCCTTACAATTATCTCTAATGAATCAATATTATTATATACAGTCCAAGGCTAAATATTACAGTTTACAGAAATTGTTTAGATCGGAGCCTCAGCGCGGGCGCACACAGGCCATACTGTATAATCGCAGGCAATTAAAATTAAAGCGTGTTTCTGCGTCCATGGTAAACCTTGCCTATGCCTTCCTTAATTAAGGAATTTCACAAGACATTCCTAATCATCTAAATCAGTACCTTTTCCCTGTTCTGGCACACGACTATTACGGCCAATTAACGCTAATTAGTCCAAATGTTGCCGCTAATTCCTTAGAATAATGAGGACACTCCGAAGTGGCGCAGACACCGAGCTTTTGTTATTATCTAAGCTTCCGGTGTGGTTGTTTATGGTACATGATATAATGTAAAAAGAACATTTTTCAACAAGGGGACGAAGTATTTATCACTTTTTATCAAACGAAAACAAAAAGTTAAAAGATAGAAATAAAAACTTGGAACTTCATTAAAATATGCGTCTTGGATGATTCCTTTATTTATCCACTTAGAAGAACATGAAGTTTATGTAAAAAGCTGTGTAAACACCGACTGGAGTCAGTTCATGACTTAGTTAATACATATTAGGTAGTTTAAATAAATCTAAAGTTAGATTAATGATACGCAAATCATTTCTCGGTCACATTTTAGCCAATTTAAGTAATAATAAACAAACAAAAAACATTGAGTAGAATTTAATGTTGAAAATTAAAGAGAAACGGACTTTAATTACGTGATTAACACTCATGAGTTTCAGTGATTTGATATTCCACCTTCTTTACATTTTCATACAGTATTTCCAACAGTAGTGTTATTTCTACACTTGACTGTTTTACTATGTTTTCACTCCTACTTCACTGGGTGTTTTCATTCTGAACTGAACTAAATGCGCAGGTGTGAACAGTCCAGACCAAACAGCAAGTCATTAGACTTTAGTCCAACCACAGGAGTTGGTCTCGGTCTAGATGAAAGTGTTTCAGTTAATTTACAGTGTGCAAATACTTTTGAGACCAGTTTCAGGAAGTCACATCAGGCTATCTTCACCGACCAACAAAAAAGCAGTAACACAAGTGGAAGAAGAATTAACCAAATTCACAATATGTCAACATTGGACGTAGCTATCTAAAATAAATTAATCAATATCAAGTATATGGAAACACAACACATGTACAACAGGAAGTAGGTGCAAAGCTGTTTGGTGTGTATGTATACACACACAAATTCATGTATGCTTGGCTTTTGATAAGTAACTAAAAGGAAGTTAAAAGTTTTTAACAATTTTTTAAAAACTTTCTTAAAATAAACAAAATGTATATTTATTTGAGTAAATCTAACTACATTTTACCGGGAGATAATTCTAAATAGATTTACTGAAATTTTCCTCATTAGTAAATTGAATTAATGATATTAATATCAATATCAATATCAATCAATATCAATATTGATATTAATATCACCTAATACATTTTAAATTGTAAATGTTTTACAACTTTAAATTTCCGAACTAACATTAGGCACAATGAAGTAAAAACCTTCATATTAAATACTAGTGTGACCTTATCTTTTCTTTCGCTTTCTTTGTTTCCTCAGAGGTTACTCATCTCTCCAGTCCTATTCCAGTAGACAGGGACTCATCCTGGACCCCACATATGATTCATATGGATCATAGCGGGTTTAAACACGTTGGAAACCTCCAGGACTTGTTCCACACGGTGCCTTTTCAGGTCTGACTGAGACTCACCTTTGGGTAAATACTGGAGCATGACGTCAGCCCAGGCACCCATAGGCCAGCTCAGAGGAGCGGCCATGTTTCACAGCTGTACAGCAGAGCAATGCTGGACTTCAGGATTCTGGGCCGCGGTATTGTGTGAGGGTGCCGCCTGGTGGATCAAACTCCAACCACTGGAGCAGCTGCACAGTCCCATTCACTGTGGGAGGTGAGAGCAGAATTAAACATCATGTTGTGTGTTATTTCGCCATCTAGTGGAGGAAAACGTTAGAAACACTAACACATGTTCAATACATGCAGACACAGACAATAGCCTGTGTCACAAGATTTAATGAGTGACACACTTTATCTTGAACTGTACAAGTGTTGGTGCCACTAACTAAAGCCCACAGGTGCATCATACTTGGGAACAGCTACCTTAAGATTGTTAAGTGCATTTTTTGACCTGAAATTAAAAAAAATGTCTGGAGCCAAAGTGTAGGTGATGTGCAGGTTATCCAGCCTTCCAAGTTTACTTAACCCTTGAAGATCTAGAAGTATTTTTGTGGCAACTTCCAAATGAATTTTTCTTCTACATTTACTACCATTTATCATTACATCATCTTGTGTTTTTTTTGTTTTTTGTTTTTTGTGCATTCTTCAGGATATTGCAAGTATTTTCCTATATTTAATTTACTGATCATGTACATGTTCATAGCATCTCAGAATAAGTTCAAAGGTTTTCATATACAAACAGAAAAAAATGAAGAAAATGTGACATTATCTGCAAAATATATAATTATTTGGACATATAAACAAGTGTCTACAACCACTGTCATTTGAGTTTTACTGGTGAATCAGAGTTAAAGAAAACCAGTGTTTCCAGGTTCACTATTACTATCCAAATGAGTCATATCTGATGACCATGAAAAGCTGAAAAACTGTCTATTGATGGGATTAGTAGCTCAAAAGTTAATAAACATTTTAGATCAGTAGATGCTTTTGGTTGTCAGTGGCTGATTAGGTCTTTAAGGGTTAAAATCCATTGTCTCTATTTAGTTGTACCAATTGCAAGAGTTTCTGTTTTGTCTCCATTTAATTAATGTTAACTGCTCTACAGACGATCTTTTTGCATTTCCAAAACAAAAAGCAGATGCATTGTATAATCATGAAAACTCCAGAGTTCATAGTGTAGATTTTCTTACAGTCTATAGAGAAAAGCAAGCTGAGTGTGTGCTATTGAACTGGACAAAAATAGATGTCTGATGTTGCATATGACACATATTTGGGTTGATGAAATGTTTAACATGTCTTTATTCTGTGTAAAGGCTGTGCATTCGACAGATGGACATATTTAAGAAGTGACAATAATGAGAGCAAAAAGTTCACATGTTCAAAAATACCTTTAAACCATTTCCATGTGTCCCTTATGTTTTTAGACAAACCCACAGGAAGCCACTAGAGAGAAGCTAAAGAGACACATCTGGTGTGGGTTGCAGAACCCTGCCTCACACTGATCAAATAGACACATGCAGTTTCGGAAATGAGTGACAGATGTTTGCTTTAGTGTCATCAGAGGTGGCAAATGTCCATACTTTCCTGACTGCACTTACTCCAGAGGTACAGGTACATGTGTGTAATGAAATATTCTGCTAATTCATGTATTAGATGACTCTGATGTCAAGTCTCTCTTACTTCTTTCTTCGTTTCGTTTTGTCTTGACTGTCATGAACTACTCTACACATCAGGTGGTCATCTTTTCCTAAACCTACGTGTTATTATTCGTGCAATGAAGGCTGAAATCTGTCAGGATGCCGTGAAGGCGGTGCAACTAAAATACACAAATGCATCAAAACTAAACCCTGAAGACAAAATACAGCTATTTGTGTTGAAATGTAGGAAGTAAAGGACTGAATATTTAAGTACCGTACAGTTACCTGAAAACCCGACTGAAATACAGTACACTTGCTCTTACTTCCCAGCTCTGAGGGCTCTGTGTTTTCAGACTGTTGTCCTGTTTATTTGATTCTTGTGGTTGTAGAAGCAGTTTTCCAAGCCACTGTCATTACTGATGCTTCATTCGTCCTCAGTCAGTCCTTTTAAAGTTCATTCCACAGAAATGACCACTCGTGGGATGGCAAAATGTCAAATATAATAAAATACCGTATAAACCTGTTTCTGTCATATTCTAGGAGCAGGAGTGGGTCTGTATGTCGGTAGAGATTTTACGTATCTGTCCTTTACTTGAGTTCCAATAGTAGAAAATCCTATGATCCTATGATCCTATAATCCTAGCAAATCTAGCATTTAATCTCTATACATGACAGTAAGGATGTGATTCAACTTGATTAAAAATAACATTTCTAAATTCATGGCTTAGGAAGGCATAGTTGTCCAAATAACATATAGTTTAAAAGATCAATACATTGTATCATCGTTACTCTAAATTTCAGAGATAGAAGAATGGAGGTTTCAGAAAACACTAGTGTGTTGTATATTTTTCTGTCACAGGGTGAGTTACTGTTTGTGAAAAGTCATCATGCCATTTTCACTATTTAAATGTTTTTTCATAGGAGTTTGGAGACTTATGCAGTGTGTGAATTCTACCTATATACACAGAATTTCCTGTTTGTCTTAAAATGAATCCATCCTTGGAAGTTGGAACTTATTTAGTATTTCATGGGAACGAACTCAACTAAAAATGATGATAATATATCACAGCTTTAGTAAGTTTTTAAAACTTCAGCCCACTTACAAAACATACTAAGTATAAACTAATTACTATTAATCTGGATTTTCCACCAAAAAAGTTTAACTAACTAGCACTTTCTCCATTATCATTAAAAGTTTCTGGGGCACCCTGATAGTTCCCCTTGTATCAGGCATCCCATGTGGCCCACAGCCTTACAGCAGTGACATGGGTTCAAATGCACAGTCCATATCCTCTACAATATGTCATTCTCCATCTTTCCTGTCTTATTCTACTATGCACAATATCTAATAAAGACAAAAATGCCCCCAAAATGAGGAATGTCTAAATATATAAATGTTTATTCCCCTAATGCCTTCATAGATATCTAAGTCCACACCTGTCACTCAAAAACTATACAGCACATGGTAGATCTGTCTAATGCATTGGTCTTACTGGAAGATAGTCTGGATCAAGAATTTTAGAAATATTTTTAAGGGTTGTCCAACTTCTGGAGATAAGACACTTTTGGACATTTTATTTTATTTTATTTTATTTTATTTTATTTTATTTTATTTTATTTTATTTTATTTTATTTTATTTTATTTTCATTCATTCATCATCTGAACCTGCTTAATCCTCACTAGGGTCACTTGGAGCCTATCCCAGCTACTTAAGGGTGAAGGCGGGGTACACCCTGGACAAGTC
>JAPQRQ010000016.1:3148616-3161063 GCA_037367365.1 Apogon talboti
CTATCTATCTATCTATCTATCTATCTATCTATCTATCTATCTATCTATCTATCTATCTATCTATCTGTGTGTGTGTGTGTGTGTGTGTGTGTGTGTGTGTGTGTGTGTGTGTGTGTGTGTATGTTAAAAACATAAATGGATAAATATTTGTTTAACTTCATGGATTAAATTCTAAATACTCGTCCTATAATATTGTTTAAACATGTACTCACACATGCATGGGCTCCGGTCACAGTCCATCCAGGAGGTAAAGGGCGAGTTGGAGAAGGAAGAAGAGGAGCAGGAGGAGGAGAAGCCTGGGGAGGACCGCGGCGCTGCCTCCTCCGCATCCCGCTCGGGTAAATCCAGGATGCTCCTGACGGAAAAACTGACCTTGGTTGGCGCAGCAGCCATGGTTGGGATCCGGCCGATCTATATATGTGAAAGGAAAAAAACAAACTACCACTCCAGTAAACAAAACTATCCTCAGAGGAGGCAGGAAACGACGCCGAGTTCCTCTCTCTGTGTCTGGTTTTTACGCAGTCCAAACGCCGCAGTGGAAGCCGCTGTGTGTGCACCTCACAGACTCAGTGTTTACACAAACAGCACTCCAGAAGCCGCAAACACAGTCCGCTTCCTTTTATAAAGCCTCTCTCCTCCTTTGAGCACCTGAATGGCTTGTCTCCCAGTGACGGTAGGTGTGGACGCGCACAAGAAAAAAAGCCTCAACAATGAGCGAAGGAAACACTCGTCATCATTACAGATTCGTCCCGTATCGTCAAACTGGGAAACAGATAATGGTAATTGTTGGAGCTGAATCACGTCTTGGGTGGCAAGTGACAACAGAGCCCGTCCCATCATCATCACCCCTCCTCCTCCTCCTCCTCCTCCTCCTCCTCTCTGAGCTCCTCTCTCTCTCTCGACGTGTCCAACATTTACATACAAAGTGAGCAATTAGCGGTTGGGTGCCTCCAGTTGGTTTTACTAATAAGCCCCATTAGAGGCAGATTTATAGCAGGACCGAGAAGTTAAGACGTTTTAAGGATGTGGAAAGAAGATCCCAACATCTCGAACATCCGCCATTAAAAGGACCGGTTTTTCCACTTAGACATATCATTTCAGTCGAAATCGATAATTATTACAAAAAATATCAAATCATTATTGCGTATGGTTTTAAAGTATCTGTAAAAGATGGAAAAACAAAACTGTCTTAAAAGACATCAAAATCAAAGTAATATGAACAAACAAGACAAAAGTGATAGAAAAGACATTTATTTGTGGAGTAAAATTAGGTTAAAAAAACAAAACACTGAAACATGTTGCGTTAATTGATGAAGAACACAAAAATCATGTAAATGATGTTAAAAACAAAAAAACGATGTAAATCACAGTTGTTTTTTGTCTTAAATTATTCTTCAAAGACTCAATGACAAAAAAGATGCAAAACAATGAAAATTACATGAAACACAAAATAGGGGGAAGAAACGTATTTGTGGAGTAAAATTTTGTAAACATCAAAACATTTCTTGACAATCTAAACAAAAATCATGCTAAAAGATCTAAAAAGACAAAAGTGGTATAAAAATAGTTATTTGTGGTCGTGAATTAATTGTAAGAGGGGTAAAACATAAGACAAAAATGACAACCAAGCAAGCAAAAAAAAAAAACAAAACAGGGTGAAAATAATGTAAAAGAAACTTATCTGAAATAGACATAAGAGACAGAATGTATTTGCCAAGGTAGTTTGTGGTTTACGACTGCAGGTGACCAAAAAACACAAAAACTTCACACTTTTATTTCACAAAGTGTATTTTACATCATGAAATACATAGAAGTAAAGTTGAGTAAACAATAAAATACTGAAAGGCTTTGTGTTTTATTTGAAATCCTACACAAACATGAACCTGAAAGACATTAGCCTATATAATTTTCAAAACACATGTTATTTCATTGTTTCTTTTTCATTCAAAAGTTGATTTTTGGTCCCAAGTCAAAGTTGAAGAAGCCAGACAGTTATTTGTGGTCAGAAAATATACAGAGTAGACATGACAAGACAAAGTGATGTAAAACGACAGAAACAAAGCAAATCACAAGACAAAAATTACGTAAAAACACATTTGTGTAAAATTATGTAAATATATTGTGTCTCATTTGGCCAAGTGAACAAAAAGGATGCAAAAAATAAAATATGACATAAAAGAGTTACTTGTGGTTTTAAACTATTTGTAAAAGACCTAACAAGACAACTAAAACGTAAAAGATATTTATTTGTGGTGTTAAATTCAGTTGAATAACAAAACATTGAAACATTGTGTTTTATTCAACAATATTAGAAATAAATCTTGAAGACAAAAACCCGTTTTCTCGAGATAATTCTCCTAATACGGGCCTAATGTTTTGTTTTGCTTTGTTTTTATCATTAGGGTTGAAATGATCATGACATAATAATTATCTTTCATGATGTCGCCATAGTTATAATAGTTGTATCGCTCCTATGACGGATTTCAATGATGATGTAAGAGATGTTTTATAGTACGGATGGAAAGTCAAAAGAATGTTTAGATCCTAAAGTAACCCTCCATGAACCCTGTTCAGTCGCGACTGGTCACTGCTCACAACTCTTCGTCATTTAAGATAAATTGTCAATAATTTCTCGTTTCTTCGGGGCTCCTGGAGGGAGAACGGTCACTATGGGCTTCTGGTGTAGTTTTTTTAGCTGTACATGTTGGGTTTTTTTAGTTTGTGAGGTGATTTGCTGTTGCTCTAGTCACTCCTTGACGCCTACACAGTGATTCTGTCTTGTGTTTTGTCCGCCCAGACACATAGAAAACGCATTAAACGCAAAGCCAGCCGCATGTGGGGGCTGGTGTCTTCGCCCTGTTTGATATTGATCCATCCACTTCAACGCGGTCGGTCGGTGCGTGAGGCTGAGAGGGACGACGACCAGGAGGAGGAGGAGGAGGAGGAGGAGGAGGAGGAGAGAGGAGAGAGTGGACATGCCTGCCTCCCCGCGTCGTCCTGGGTGGTCGGACCGAGAGGGAACACAAATACATGCCAACCAGGGGAGGGAGAGGTGGGGGCAACAAAAGAGGAAAATGTAGCCCTGCGTCCGAGACCCGTTGGAAGCATTTGTTCCAGTCAAGATTTTGCATTTGTTCAGTCCCGCAATAATGGCTGATTGACGCCCCGGCACAATGTCCTTTAACTCTCCAGGATAAATCCGAGCTTGTTCCGTGTTGTCATGGTTGTGAATGGAGCTGAATAGGATTTGGGCCACTATCTACCTACTGCTCCGGGTCCGGGGCCGCCAAGTCTATAGCGCACAGCCATATTACATGTATGACCAGACACCGACTAAAATCCATTTCGATGTATAGAGTTTAGTTATGTCGATGACCAGTATTATGGTACAAACATGCCCTCAATCATCTGTCTTAAAAACAAAAACAAAAATGAGCCAAACTTGTGGAAAACCCCACTTGAACTGTTGTTTTTTGACTGAATCCATCTCCTGACGCATCATCTGTTTGCGCGCACCAGGCTCTGAGAGGTGGGCAAACACCAGAGGATTACAGTACAGGCAGCGGGGAGTTTGCAGAGGACACTCGATTGGAGTGCAAAAAAACACGCAAAGGCAAAGAAAAAGTCATGTCCCCAGAACGGGAATTTCCCCCGTCCACAATGACCCTTAATCTATTTAACACCCCGCGACGGGATTCAGCCGGAGTGGGTCCTCCTCTGCGGCTCGCAAGAGCTCTCCACGGCCAAATATTTACTCTGTTGTTCAGCTCTCCATCCCAGATCCCACTGCTCAGCCAAAGGGAGTCTGGGGTTTGTTTGTGTGTGTGAGTGTGTGATGTTGTTCACATGGTTTTGGACTCAGCGGCTGAAAAACTCAACAACTGTCACTTTTGACATTTCAGAAGCAGGAGCCAGACATTTTTAACATTAATGAACAGTCTTTACAAGTCAAACCTCACAGGGCGATGAAGTTCAGACCTGGTTTGCATCTGCTAAAAATAACATTACAATGATATGATTTTATATTATATCTCAATGTAAATTTTCCTTGGACACAAGCAGCTGTGATTATCACAATCACATTTTATATAATTGTAATTGTTGTGAGTGAGATCTAAATGGCTTGGTCTAGGATTTATTTTACCAAATAAAACACAAAAGGTGTCAGTGTTGGGCTGGTTAGCTTAACATCACTATTCTACTTCTAATTTGTTGACCAAACATTTTACAACATTTACATTCACAACATTTGTCTCTTGTTTTTTCTAATTTAATCACTTGTTTCAATCTTGTCAGATCTTTTAGGTTTTTTTTTAATCTGGCTTTGTCCCTCATGTCATTTTTTTCTTCATTTTCATCTTGTTGTGTTTACTTTCAAGCCACAAATCAATGTCTTCAATTTGTTCAACTTTCACTGGAGTCCAAAAATCAACCTTTAAATATAGATAAACATAAATTTGACATTCATCGTGGTAGTTATCAATCACATGATGTAAAACTCTTCTCACAATAATATGTTTGACTGTGTCATCCAGTTTTGTCTGTCTTTGTGAATCACCTGACTGCATTTATAAAATGCTGCATCCAAACCCTCGGAAGTCACACAGTCATAGACCAGTTCATTTGACAAAAACCTCCTCACTGTAGTGTTTTATCTTCTTAATTGCTTTATTTGCTCATTTGTAAGCAGAGCACCGTTGGCCTGGATGTTTAGGTTGTTAGTCCCTGCTGTGGGACAAACTCCAGAAAAGCCTGGATTCAATGTACTTACTCATCCTCATGCAAATGTCTTGTATTCATCGACCAGCACTTCTTTTAAAGCTTTTACCTCTAAAGCAAGCTCTCAGGCCTGACACTGAAACAGCTCCGACAATGACGGTGTAATTTGGGCTTTTTATTTCAGGTTTTGCAAAGCTGCAGAGGAGGAAGAGGAGTCTCCAGGGATTAACATTAAAAGCAATGATCATATCCTTACATATTATACATGTATATGATGTAGACAGAGTAAAGACTTGAACTAGAATACATGACTTGCTATGTGAACTTACTACTATGATTATTTTGTATCTAATTATCTTTTTCATGACTGTGAACAGCACAAATAACATCTCACCTTTTTAACTCTGGTTTTGGTCCATTTCCATGTATGGTCTTGAACTGGGTATAGACTTGATCTTTTGCAACATGACTTCAGTCTCAATAGTCAAATCAGAAATCATGTTACTTTCAGGTTTTTTTGAGATTAAGATTCATCACAGCTCTGCATTGGAGGAGTCACTTGTGTATAATGTACATGAAATGAATACAACCTAAAAAATATACAGCAGTATAATGGAACACACACATGAATGGAGCAGTAATGAATGAATCAAAAAACATCATATGTTGTAACAGTAAATCAGCGATATCAACCATTGACTGCAAAGTGAATATTTGTTAATATGGTAAATATTGTTGCATAAAAGTAAGGTTTGGAATTAAGCACTTTTATACTTCTGATGTAGGATTTTCCACTGTGTATTAGTGTTTTTAATGAAGGAAATTATCTGTACTTTTATAAGCTTTTCTATATGTGGCTCAATTCAGGTTGGTGACCAGGAAAGTAATATTGGACACATTAAAAAAATCACTTGTGAATAATAACTCTAAGATGAGCACACAGTATACAGCATTATACATTCAACCAGATTTGTTAGTGTCACAGTGAGTGTTTTCCTCACTTCTGCTTGAATAAGTGTATTATTGATTTTTAATAATGGAGTTTATATAGAGACATGAAGTCCCATCCCACCTTACTGTGTCCCACAGGATCTTATTTTCCGTGTATCATCCTGTTTAGATCATTCCATAAATTACACATGTGTTTGTTTACTTTTCAAGACAAAAACATCCCTGTTTTTTAGAGTTGTTGAAGATGTTTTTGCAGCCTTGATTATACTGCAGTGATTTTTACCTCTTTTAATAGTTTTTCATTAAATTCTCAAAGACCATGTTGAAATGTGTCGAAGTAAGTGTTTGTTATCGTGTGAGACATGAGATGCAGTCCACTGAGCTGTTTCAAGTAAACACTTCTTTACTATTGTTAACACAATCTATGACTTTTTTGACTTGTAAATGTCTCTTTCACATTGACAAACACCATATGTGTAACTGATAGCATAATTTAAACACGATTGAAAACATATTCTTCTCTTGTCATTGACTGCTATATATTTTTGTATCTATGTTGATGGGACATAGAGGAAGGCCCGGGACTTCCCGTGATAAAACATAACAGAAGACATGATATTCCATATTGTCAGTAGGGGTTTCACACTGCTTTTTACTCATTTATTGCATTTTGCAATACATTTGCATACATGTTAGTATGCACTAACATGCATACATGCATAACATATGCACGTATGCATGTTAGTGACAGGAAACTGTTACCAACATGTATACACAGCATTTTATTTTAGAAAATCACAACTTTAAATAATAAATCAATCTTTAAAAGATTCTGGATCTTGAGCTATGTCAATACTAATCTTCTTAGTTACTGTCCTTTACCAAAAACCTCAGAAATTAGACCAGTCTGTCCTCTTGTCTAGGTCTAAATACTATACGAGGGCTTCAATTGTGAGCTGGCAGTTGACAAGTGAACCAAAGAAGAACATAAAGCCCCTGGATGTTTATCTGATTTCAGTTTAAATTACTGTCCATCATCTAAACAGTCACAATGAGACTGAGCCACTGTCAGTCCTCTGTGGACATGTATATGCAGTGAGATGCTTCATTGGCTGCACCTGCTGCTGGTATCCTCTGCCTGCTCCCTGTCCTGTAAATACCATTAGCATTTTTGAGAGGGTGGGGGTGGGGGGATAATTACTTGGCTCCACATCTCTCTCTTTGCAGTAAACTGCAGGTCTTGTGAGGCTGTTTGACCGTGCAGCAGCTGTGTGTTTGCCGCTCATTGAAAGCGGTCACAAAAAGTCAAGTCATGTATTTATGTGGTGCTTTAAAGACACAAAACCAGTGTGGACGGAAGGGATTTTCAGAAAACGGCGTACAAAAGGAGAAGAGGAGGCAGTGGCTGGAACATCAGCATCGCAAATATGACCTGAGAAAATGCTCTTATATTACTGACTAAAATGGAAGGTTAAACACTTATAATGATGGCAAGAACTTAAGAGTGGTGAGGAAGTGTGGAAAATAGTCCAACAATGAAAAATCTCCAGAAATAATAAAATACAAAATACAAACTCCAGTTCCAGAGAAGATGGGACTTCATAAATGTCCCAACATTTAACAACTGTCCCAAACAAAATGTAATAAACACTTTATTTATCTAACAAAAACACAAAAAATTTTCATTCTATTTTACACAAATTTAGATTTCAGTGCTCATAACACCCAAAAACAGCTGGGAGAGAGACAAAATGACACTGGAAAGTTGTTAGAATCTACAAGTAATACTGTTCTGTCAGATCCTACCGTGTTCAGGTTAAATGGTAACAGGTGAGAGGAGCGTGATTGGCCACAAAAGGAGCTTCAACCAAAGGACTAATCTGTACACAGATGGGTCCTGACTCTGCGAAACAAACTGCATGAGGAAACTGTCACTAACAATATTTCTCAACACATATGAATAAATGTGGTCTTTCACCATCTACAGCACATAATAATGCACAAATATTCAGGGAGTCTGGGGAAATATCAGTATGTAAAGGCTGAGGATGGAAACCCCATGTCATGACCCTCTTCAAGTTCAGCATCACATGACAAACATTCATGCTACTGTGATAAATATAGACACATGGGCTCAGGAGGAGTTTGGAGAACCACTGTTATTTAATACAGTCCACCACTACATCTACAAATGTAACCAGAACTACAAGATATCAATTCTGTGCAGAAACACCACTGAGCTCATCTCAGATGGACTGAAAGGCAGAGGAAGAATGTGCTGTGGCCAGACCAATCCACATTTCAGCTGGTTTTCAAGAAAAACAGATGTCAGCTTCTTCATATCAAAAATGAAAAAGGCTATCTAGACTATTATCAGTGAAAGGCACAAAAGCTGTGTCTGTGATGGTCTGGGGCTGCATTGGTGTCCACGTGTCTGACCTGCATATGAGTTAAGGAACAATTGATGTGAAGGGAGAGACTGGAATTCTACAGACACATATGCTGCCATCAGGTCGATATCTTTTCTCTGAAGTTTGTGGTTATTTCATCAGGACGATGCCAGGCCTCATTCTGCACAAGATCCAACAACATAGTCACAGAGTGCTGGTGCTGGACTGTCCACATTTGTCTCCTAATAAAAATGTATGACATTGTAAAAAGGAAAATCAGACACCACAGACACTGATGAGCACCTCAAGTCCTGAAAACAACAACAATGGACAGGAATTACACTTACCGTAGCTCAACCGTAAGTGTCCTCATTTCACAAACCATTAAAAAATGTCATAAAAAGGAAAGATGATTAATGTAGAGGTAAACATGTATCTGTCACAACTTAGTTTGAATGTGTTGCATGTTTTAATATCTAAATGCATGTATCTATTTATTCATTTATTTATTTTTTACAAATTACTATTACGTTAGTCAGAGGAAACATGTTTTCTTTATACTTTTGTCAGTTAACCCATAAACACCCAGTGCTACTTTTATGGTAGTTCCCAAATGAATTTTTCTCTCTATTTAACCTTTCTTAAATGATGTATCACCATTTATAATAGTATTATCCTGTGTTTCTTAGGTTTTTTTTTTAGTGAAAATCTGGTATTTTCCCATATTTAACTGATCAAGTAGAAGTTGATAAAAGCTCAGATTAAAGGGTAATTTAAGGATTATTTTATCTGAAACAGAGAAAACGGAAGAAAAAGTGACTTTTTCAGCAAATCTATCAATAATGGAACATAAACCAAGTGTCTCCATCTACTGTCATTGAGCCAACTCCATGTTTTTTAATGGTGGCTCAATGTTGTAGTAGATAATGGTGTTTCCACGTTCACTACGGAGCCTCAGAATGTCCAAATGGGTCATATCTGATGACCATGAAAGGATGATAAACTGTATTTTACACCAATTATTTACATCTATTGATAAGATTAGTGGATAAACAGGTATTAAAAAGTTTCGATCAGTAGATGATTTTGGTCTCCAATGGCTGTTTGGGCCTTTATGGGTTAAATAAGGGTTCAAGTTGATCAACAATTCACACATTTTATTTGTACTGAATTTGCTGGAATGGGCTTTGTACATGGACTACTTCTATACCACTGTGATACAGCATCCATACTTTATATTATTCAGTGGGTCCTAGTCACCAGCTCATGTCCCATTATTTGACCTCTTTTGCAGGACTTCCTTTAAAAAGATAATGTAGAAGGTGATTTTGTTGTGGTCTCAACCTAGACAAATTAATCCACACTTATACGAAGTCGCAAAAAAACACTTATGACTTATGTTTTGGTGAAACCATGAATTCGTGAAACCTACTCTTCTTCTCCCATCTACAGTTGACTGACTCTGAAGTGTTTGACATGTAATACTTGGTTGCCCTCTGCAGGACTCACACCCAAACTGACTCCTCATCCTTTTCTAGTCTATGGGAGGAGTTTCGTTTAGCTTCTCAGTAGCCTCACATGTACAAGGCTTCAACATAAGATCTACTCAACAACTCCACACATGTACAGGTTAAGATGAACCTGAAGCTGTACAAGAACAACACTGCAGTTGGTGTTTAATGTTGCAGGATTAACTTTGCTCTGCTCACTTTTCTTATCAAAGGTTTTATGGGGTTCAGAAATAAACCATTTTCTCTGGATATAATGTACACGGCAGGCTGAAGCTTTTGAATAAACTCTACTAACTGAAGAACTTATAACCAGACCATAGGGCTTTGGCTCAATTTGGTCTAATTTTTCATGACTTGGTTAACTGGTTTACTCTCAGTGACTTGATATGATTGATTTCTGTCTGCATTTATTTACCACTTTTTAAAGTATCACTTAGTGGGGTCCTAGGGTTATATATAGGGGAACTCATTTCATCACAGCATTGTATGCCCTGCATGAGCCAAATACAAGAACTGACTGTAACATATAGTGTCCTATACAAAGATTCAAAGATTCTTTATTGTCAATTCATTAAATGTACTGAGATACTAAATGAATTGAGATACTGTTTCTCTCTCACCTTGTTAAATGCCATGCATTTAAAAAAAAGAGGTAAAATAGAATAAGAATAGGAATAAATAAAGTGTACATGTCAGTCTATTTACAGTAGCAGCAGTACTCCAATACAGTGACGGTTTATGAGGTGAGGAGGTGCATGGTAAAACCAAACAGTAACAGATTTGTTAAAGCAGCAGATAGGGCAATAGTACAATGTTTAGAATAAAGTGTAGACCACAGGATGAGTCTACTGAGACTTTTGTGCAAAAATGGTTGAGATAAAGTATTCATGTAAATGAGGAGGTGGGTTACAGTATGTACTCATCACAGATTTATCTTTGTTGAACAATCTGAACTATAATTTCAGTTTTACTTGAGATAAAGGATGCATCGTGATCCCAGCAGTCTTAAGTTCTAAAACCAAAACGAAGTTTGTAAATTTACTGTGCTACCATACTCCAATCAGTCCTATCAAAGCATTCACCAAACCAGCTTTCTATCAGCTTGAAATTTGAAAGAAATCAATTGTTTTTTGTCCTCAAATGACAAATAGAAGCTCATCCATTTCTGCAGCCCATTACTACTCTTCCAACTGGACTTGAAAAGCATTAACCAACTCCGGCTCATCCAGATTCTGAACCAGGACTAAGAGACTAGAGCACATTAGTCCTGTTGAAACACACTGGTTTCCACTTAGTTACAGAGTAGATGTTAAAGTACTGTGATTATTTCATAAACATTGAACAGTTCAGGCCCAAAAATCATCTGTGATATGTTTAAAGAATATAAAGAAGTAGGACTGCAGACCTTCTGACTCAGATTTGGATTCCATAATCCAAAGAGCTTAGACTGACACAAAATGTAGGCATTTTAACCTCAGGTTCAAAACATTTCTATGTTCATTTGATTGAACTTCACAACTTTAATAGTATTGTATTGCATTGCATTGCTGGAGTACCATACTGGAGTAGTACATACTATTTAAATGATTTTAATACATTTATATTATGATGTTACCTTCTCTACTTTTTTCAGTTATTTGCTTTATTATTTCAATATCTTATTTTATTGTTTAATCAGTATTTTTATTTTCTTATGGATGCTCCATTTATTTATTTTACAAAGCTTGTGTACATACCTCTGTGTATCTAATGATATATAAATAAACTTGCCTTGCCTTTTGCACAATTTGCAAATCAATTCTAAGTTTCCTGAAATTACAATAATGATCAATTGTCTTCTCAAATGACTTTCATTACAGAGCTAATAATGTTTTAGAAATATGTGAAGTGAACACTTTTCTATGACAGCTTACAGTGGCTTTATTCAGTAATCCATCTATGATAAATAAACTGGTGTGAGAGTTTGAGAAAATTTCCAACACCAGATATTCATAATAAGAGTCCACAGTTTAGGGGAACTGTGCAGACACATGAAGGGAAATACTGATAAAAAATAAAGGTTATAAATTGGAAGAAAAAAAACTACAACTACAGAACTACAATTCTAGTATAGACGAAATAATAACTGGTAACTTAATAATTACTTATAATTTCACAATGATAATTTCACTGGAATAGAATAGAATAGAATAGAATAGAATAGAATAGAATAGAATAGAATAGAATTTATTGTCATTGTTTAGTGAATTGCAGAGTTAAAGAAAAACTGGAAGAAGTCGCAGTTCCTATTCTCTACATGCCCACTAGATGGCGTCTCTGTCTTTGTGAATTACAGCCCACTGCGTACCGGTACTGCCGGTGACCTCCTCTGTGACCAACAGGGACACTTCGTGGAATGATCAGAGCTACTTTTTTTTTTTATTGATCCAGCCGCATATTTCTTCCTGGTTAGACTTTTACCGCCTGTCACTCGGTCAGTCACCTGTTTCCACAAAACTCACCTTGTCATTAAAGTGCGTCTAATGCAGCCTGAACCTTCACCTCCTGATGGGAGAGTCACCATGAAGCAAGCGGATCAAAGAGGTCTGCAAACTGGTCCTGTTGATCCTGTGAAACGGTCTCCTCTTCATTAAGCAGAAAGAATTACATCACACACTCTGACGGACCAACACGCACAGTGGAACTGAACACTTGAATGTATACTTGCATGTATTGAGAGTCTGGTTTCGACCGGCTCTGTATGTAAAGTGTCATGAGATAACTTTTGTTATGATTTGTCGTTATATAAATAAAAATTGTTTGATTGATTGATTGATTGATTGATTGATTGATTGATCAACTCCAACATTTTGGTAAATCACAAAAACATGAGTGGG